>JASDQU010307060.1:26519-39977 GCA_032191745.1 Picea mariana | reverse complement strand
GGCTAGTCACTTCTTATAAACTGTGAGTTGGTCTCTTTCAGGCCTGCTCTGATACCATGTTGAAGTTTTACTTATACAGCTAGCAGTTACGGTTCTTCTTTATTATTATAATCATTTAGCACATTAGTTGCATAAATAAGATCACTGAAAGATAGGCAATCACAGAAACAATAGAGAGACACAGATTATCCTGGGAAACCCTCATGGGGGAGAAAACCCAACAAAAACTTCCTCGATATAGATAGACCAAAGATCGAACAGAAGATCCTCCTCTACTTCTTTACTAGGAAGAGTAGCGCACCACTTGACCAAGAAATACCAAGAGATAGACCAGAAACCCTCCTTGATGTCACCCCCAATTGCAGCAGCAACTCCTACAAGACTTGCGCACTACAGAGTTGGATGTTGTGTGTGTTCAAATGAGACACTATCCTCACATATAAATACAAGTTGTGAGGTGGCGCTAGGGTTGTGACTCTTCACTTGGTGGAGCCGACTTCTCCTAGAAGTGGCTAAAACCACTTTACAATTACTAGGGGCCGACTTTACAAATACCACCATACAAATACATGTTGACCAATCCACAAAAGGGGATTTGATCTTATACAAGACCCGACTTGATCACTCCACAAAAGGGGATTTGATCTATACAATAATGACTCAAATATAAGTAGAATATTCTCGAAGTTACAATAATTCAACAAATGTGAGCCAATGTTGTTTGAGAGATCGCTCTCCTAGATTTCCCTAGTCAAATGGAATCAATTTTGAAAGAGGTCGTTTTGTATTTAATCCTTTCTATGAGTGGAGACTTTATTCTAGTTGCAGCTAATTTGAAGACGATAGCCCTATTCTGAATTTTATCCCATTGAGTGACTTGGAACCGAAGCAGCCTATGTTTTGTTCTCTCAATGGAAGCCTAGTTCTTTACACTTGACCCTTCTCGGGGAATAGGGAGGTATAGAACAAAGAGTCCACGAAGATTGTCTCATTGCATGATTGAATTCCACGTTTTGGTTATAGTGTTGTTGTGGAGAAGGTTATCCTAATGGCAATGGAGATCCCTATGAAACCCTAAGAGGGTGTGCACAATTTTATAGATCGTGGCCTGGCCCTTCCAAAATTTTGGCGAAGGCACCCCATATTACCTCTCGTTCCTCCACCCATTCCAAAGAGCTTCCAGTTTCCAAACATACCGAGGTGCCTATCAACATCCAACAGCCTTTGTCTTTATCTTAGACTACAAAAGTGATGACGAATTTGAACTCGGAACTTAATCCTTTTCATGGGGTTGTTGAGAAGCAATTTGAATCCAACCCTAGTATCGTGCAACAAAATCAACTAGAGCCAAAGGAGGATTTTAACTTCTTCATGAACTACAATAAGGAGTATGAATGGGGTTATCAAAATCAGGAGCATAGGGGAATTCTTGTATTTTTTTGTGCCACATGCGAGATAAAGATGCCTTCAACAAATAGGCCATTTTAAATAGGGAAACCAAAGGGATCTCTTTACACCCTCACTGGAGTTTGGGGCCCAAGTATCTTTATCTACTTTTTAATTCCGATGGTGTTGCTCACAATCTCCTTCAATATGGCACATGGAATATTCCTGGCTCGTTGGCTTACATGCAATCTTGAAGGTTTGATTTTAGTCATGTTGATATCTCTCAGGCCCACTATCCCTTGTGGCTTGAGCTTCCTGAGTTGCATGCCGATCTTCATCCTTTTGTGGATCTATTTGCTCAGAGCTTTGGAAAAGTCTTGATCCCTAATGGTCATCGTAACTCCTCTTGACCTAACTTGAGGGTTTGTGTCAAAGTAGACCTGAAGTGTAAGTTTCCACTATTTATCTCATGTTTTACCATTGATGGAGTCCGCTAGAAAAAAGTCTGCTATCTAAACCTCCCCAAAGCTTGTTTCTCCTGCCAAGCTCAAGACCATATTATCCCTGATTACCCTCAACGTAAACCTACGCCTCAACAACCCAAGGAGACTTTGGAGCCAAAGCTTGACCCCACTATCCTTACCCTTTCACTTATTCCTAGACCAAGTCCTCACCAAGAAACCCCCCCCTCTCGCAAAGCCCCTCAGCCCCCATCCGTTGTGAACACCAACGAATCCAAACCTTCATCATATACCTCTATAATAGCCCAACCCATACCCTTAGTGTCGGAGTCTAAGGACACTGATAGAGGATGGCCAGTGCAATCAAGTAAGTGGAAGTGGTTCTCCAATAAATATCTCCACAGATGAGCAGAGAAGCAAACATTTTGGTAAATCTTCTATCCAAGATGAAAGAGTTTGCGTACTCAAGATGGACCTCGTGGAGACGACTTCCTTATTGAAAAAGGAAGAGATGACTCCCAGGTTGGGAGGGAGCACTGAAAATATTATTGAGGACATTCATTTTCAAGATTGAAAAATAGTCCATCTTGGACAGATGCTTTCCTATTCGGAAAGTGGATTGAGATTTCTGACAGACAGCGATTTCCCATTGTGGTTAACATGGGAAATGGTCCAGATTGTTGATGTATCATAGACAGCGACTTCCCATTGTGGTTAACATGGGGAGTGGTCTAGGGCAGTCTCTCTTCTTGAGGGTTACTCAAGAAGACTGGCCCGCCTCACCGGATAGCAATTTTTCATTGTGGTTAACATGAGGAATGGTTCGTTTTGGAGGTTGATACAAGACAGTCTTTTCCTCTTGTGGTTAACAGAGGAAATGGTCCGAACAGTCATTCCTTAGGGTTTATACATTCTCTCCAGGGTGCACTTTGATTAGTGTAGGAGGAATGGTCCAGGCTCAGCAATCAGGGACAGGCATTTTTTAGGGTTTATACATTATCTCCAGGGTGCACTTTGATTAGTGTAGGAAGAATGGCCCAGGGTGGGGAATGGTCCAGGTTCAAAAGACAGGACAATTATTCTTCCTTGCTAATACTATAAGAAGCAAGAAGAAACCCTAATGAGTTGGCTAATAACCCTAGAAGACTTGTCGGCTCTAGAAGATAATTTATATTAGGTTATTAGCCTCCAAGAGAAGAAGTCGGCCAGAAATAATAATATATACTGAACAGACAAATACCCAGAATAAGAAGTCGGCCCAGGCAGTTAGCCAGATTTAGTATAAATACAGGAGGCCAGTTCTCATTCTGGCAGGCAGTCTCAGAATTGCAGAGCAGCACTTGTGTGCACTGCAATTGCCCAGTTTCTGCGCAGGTTTGGAGGAGAGTTGTCGTTGCAGCTGCTGCAACTAGCAGTTACGCTTGGACTATCTCTTGGTTAGGGTTTGGACTATTTGATCAGCTCTTGTTGATGCCCTATCCTTGGGGAAAGGTGTGCTACCCTTTGTTTGGCTATCTAGCCTAGGGTTTGCTTCCAGAGTGATTCTCTGTCAAGGTTAAGGTGCTCGGAGGGTGGCTTCGTCCTATGGTTGGGTGACAAGGGTATTGTCAATGGTAAAACGAGCACATCCACTTATATTCTAACAGTCTATTGGTTTTGAGTTGTGGTGCCAGATGAGTTATTGTTGGGGATGCCCTTACTAAGCTTCAAAGCACTCTTAGGGGAGTGGTGGGGTTGTTTTGGCTCTTTCCACATTCGTGTGTTGATCTATCCCACAAAAGTATGTGGGTCATTGTCTCGATGCAGGATAGGATGTTGGATTTTTCCCTACTTATGGCCCTAATGCTAGTTTGGATAGGCGTTCTCTTTGGAACTGGATGGTGTCTACCCTCCCAATTGGAAAATGGATTATAGGAGGGGATTTTAATATACTCGAGTGGTATCAGAATAGTAATGGAAATTCTACCAGTGTTATCTCTAGTATGGAAAAGCAAGCCTAGTCCTGGTGAAAGGCTACTTTACAATTGTTTGATTCTAACTAGAAGCAAAAGGATTCAGACTATGGAGGATGGTTCATGTGGTGCAAATTTCGACAAGGTAGAGACAGTGTTTAGGTGCAGTTGGATCCTTTATATCGGCCTCAAGATGGTGTGGCTTTCTTTGGTAAGGTCCACTTCGTCAATGTGTTGATGTACATGACTAGTTCTAATCACCTGCCCATTTAGACAACCATTTCTTTTGGGCACTCCTTTGTTCCTCTCCAAGCTAAATATTTCTCATCTAGACTCTTGATATTTTTGAGCTCTTATTCATCTGATTTGGAATCTCTCCCCTCCACCTCAAGGAGACTCGGGGGTGGATGAGTTGTTGGAAAGTGTCCCTCTGTGGTACGGATAATTTCATGCAGGGATGGGGTCAATTGATTGCTTGCAAACAAAGAAGGGAATGGAAGATTACTCATAGGTAGCTTGAAGAGTTCTGCATGTTCTGCAGGGATGGGGTCAATTGATTGCTAGCAAACAAAGGAGGGAATGGAAGATTGCTCATAGGTAGCTTGAAGAGTTCTGCATGTTCTGGAGGAATATTTGCATAACACCACACTCCAAGTAGATGCAATGAAGTGGGAGACTGTAGTCTGAAGAGAGGAGGAATATATAGCCAAGGGAGCCAAATTCTAAGCTCATTTACAGTGGATTGAAGAAGGTGATGTTGTCTCTAAATTCTACTTTGATTTGTTGAAGCACAAAGTCTCTACTTCTAGGATTTTGGGACTCCACCAAGAAGATGCATCTTTGGAGGAAGATTTTGGGACTCCACCAAGAAGATGCATCTTTGGAGGAAGACACCTCCAAGATTCGGGAGTTGTTTGGATCAATGTTATTACAACCGAAAACCAGACCAGACCGGTCGACCCCAAAAATTTGAAACTGGACCAAACCAGACTAAAAACCGGTCGACCAAAAAGTACATAAATATTCAAAATTTAAAAAAAAAAAAACATATATATTCATGTGCATCAATACAAATCCAAACCATTTATACACAAATATGCAAAGATTCTCATTTATATAGCAAGTAAGAGTGCATATAACCAAAATAGCGACCGAGTGCAATACTACAGTTTCTGTTATAGTTTGATTAATTTTATAGTTAACATGTGTGTAATGAGGTCCCCATCTTTAATGGAGTGGGGGCATATTATTGTATGCTATTCATACCTCCATCTCTTTTGATCACATGCACATATCAGGGTAAATAGAGTGCATGTCGGAATAAAAGCTTAACGATAATTTATGTGTTAGTGTGAATGATTTTGTGATTGCTCTTCCCTTCTATTATTTGATTCATTTGAACGCACATTATTTCTTGTTTATTTTTGTCTCATTATTTTTTCCAAACTTGTAACCTTGGGGGATTCACTCTCGAGTCTCCACAAGGAGAATATTGGAAGT
The DNA here is from genome assembly GCA_032191745.1 of Picea mariana. Lineage (NCBI taxonomy): Eukaryota > Viridiplantae > Streptophyta > Pinopsida > Pinales > Pinaceae > Picea > Picea mariana. Next base: position 34,678 of record JASDQU010307060.1, on the reverse strand, counting down.
TGCTTGCAGTGTTTGAAGTCATAACTAGAAATATAGAAAAGCATTTTAGAAAATCTTACAAGGCAAGGAAAATAAATGTTAAGAGTTTACATGTGTGGGAAGTGCATGTACATATCAAAAAATTGATAAATATAATATGAAGTGAAACTGATGGGGACAAACCACACGTGGACAGCTAAGAGAGACCCAGGAAGATACAATCAGTCAGCGACTGCAAAATTGGTTATGAAACTTGTTGCTCATTTTAAGACCATGTTTTGATCATTTATTTTACTTGAGGAGCTTTTTTGTTTCTAAATTGAAAACACAACTTCTATTTTCTAAAACTCTACTTGATGTATAGAAATTGGCAGAAATTGGTAGAAATTTGTTTTTTTCCTTCAAAAATTGGAAATCTGCCCCTTTAAGTGTGACGTACAAGTAATGTGCAGGACTGGTCGGAACCGGCCGGTTCCATGATTTTGGCCAGAACCGGTACTGAACGAGTCGGTTCAGTACAAAACTGGCCAAAAACGGTTCAGTACCGGTAGTCCAACCGTTTTTGCCTTGAAGGTCGGTCCGAACGGTCGGTTTTGCCGAACCGGGCCGGTTCTGAAAACACTAGTTTGAATCACATTTTGAACGCATCTTTTCTCCCTATCAACTTTCAAATCCTATTGTGGCAACCAAATGAGCCTATTATCAAGTAGTCCCTAGGAAGGTCAGTGTGGTTGATCAAGACCAACTGGATTCTACGCTTTCCAAGCAGGAACTCTTTGCATCCTTATATTCTATGAAGAAAAGTAAGTCTCCTAGCATTGATGGGTTTCCTTGCAAGCTTTTCGCTATAATGTGGGGCATTGTTGAAGATGATCTTTGTCACATGGTAAACGAGATATTTTCTACCCAGCACAAGGATTGTCAAATTAATTCCAAAATATGCTTCTCATATTTCATTGGAAGTTGGAGACCCATTACCCTTCTTATTGTCTCCCATAAGATTCTAGCAAAGGCTTTGGCACTCTAGTTGCACAAAATCGCCTTGTGCATTGTTCAGGAGGAGAAGGTCGGTTTCATGCAAGGAAAATTTATTCTTGACAATATTATCTCTGCATGGGAGGCAATGGATTGAGCTCGGGAGACTAGGCAAGAGTCCTTGGTTCTTAAGATTGATTTTGATAAAGCTTATGACAAGCTTGATAGGTATTTTATCACAAATATACTCTAGTGCCTCAGTTTTGGCACTAAATGTGTTGGAATGATTCAAACTCTTTTCTCTAATGACTTTGCATTTGTTTATAATGTACATTAATAGTACTTTGACGGATCGTATCCCTCATTGTTATCTCCCAAAATAGCACCGTCATTTTGAGTGATAGAATGAGTCAAAAAATTCATTTCTGTGAGTCTTGGCTTTCAAAATTCGAAATCTCAGCTTTCGGTGGTTAAGCGGGTCTTTAAAACGACTCGTTAACCGCCGAAAGCCGACCTTTTCGGTGGATAAGAGGCCCATGTTAAAAGGCCCTTAACCACCGAAAAGCTTCTCATGTTCAAATTTCAAATCTCGTGTTCTTGCTCGTGCCAAATGTCAAGCTACATGCCGTATTCATTTTCTGCAAATGACAAGATTCTTGACAGATTAGATTCTTCAAACATTAATGGGAAAATAGCTGGTTTTCAAGCTCCTTCTCCAAGTTCTTTGAGAACAAGTTGATGTTATTTTCCATGATGTTGTAGCTGATCACTTTGTTGATACTGCAACAACTCATTGGAGGAGGATAAGCTTTTTGTTTTCCGGGAATCTTCTTCCTGATGATGATGAATTATTGTCTAGTCTTGTTGATGAGTTTGATTGCATTACCCAATCTAACATGCAGAGGAAAGTGAGGATTTTGATTTGTTCAGCAGTGGGGTTCCAACTTCTCAGCAAGGTGGATCAAATGGTTCTATTGGTGGGAAGCATCCTTATGGGGAACACCCTTCGAGGACTCTCTTTGTAAGAAACATTAACAGCAATGTTGAAGATAGTGAGTTGCGGGCCCTTTTTGAGCAATATGGTACCATACGCACACTTTACACTGCATGCAAGCATCGTGGTGTAAACCAAGGCACACTTGTCGTGCTCAACCTCGATCCATCTGTTTCAAATGATGATTTCTGGCAAGCGAACAGGGCGTATTATCTTCAAGCTTTTTGATCAACATCCAAGCAACTTTCCCGTGGCATTGCATGCGCAGATTTTGGAATGGCTTTCTCACAGCCCGTCTGACATGAAAGCTATATAATGCATTGCGAGAAACATGAGACTGTTGCTGGTTTTGCCTGGCTTAAGAGCTGGTCACTTTGTGTACTATATACCCATTATAGTCTTTTTGGTGTTTGCTCGCCTGAATGGCAAGATCATCCCCAATCCCAAAGTTGAAGAATCTGGGTATGCGTGTGGAGGAAGCACTGGCGTGGAGTGTTGTTTATGAAAAGAGCACAGATGGGTTCCAGCCTACTATGCATTAACTATTATCACAATGATATGGTCTATGAAAATAACGATTGAAACTCAGGTGTACAGGGCTTCAGGTCCACCAGCAGATGTGTATCGAGCTTCAGGACTGTCAGATGTGTATAATTCCATTGATTTATGCTATAATTCATATTCAGGTCATAACACCATGTATGCTTCCCCACGAGCAAATACTGGGTTTGCTGGCCATTCTGCTGGAGGTTATGAGTCTAACTATAGCAATAGCTATCGCTATTAGATGAATGTTCTGATTCTGTTATTCTGTGCTTCTGTTATACAAGTCCGAGAATTTTATTATGTGGAACCAACGTTGATGTGACTGAGGTTAAATCATAACTGTGACCGAGAAATTACCTGAGTTTTGCTATCAGTGCAGAACTGCAATCTTTCAGAGCATGCAAGCTGGTGTGGTTGCTTCTATTTTCGGATCATTCAAACAGGACTTTTGGTAGCAGGAGCACCTTCTGATCTGATTCATGGGATAACAGGTTTTGGTGAAACTGGAGAAGCACCTGTCTTTTCTGTTGACAAAGTGATATTTGTTGGATCTACTGCTGTTGGTAAGATGGTCATGGGAAATACATCAAAGACATTGATCCCAGTAACACTTGAACTTGGTGGAAAAGATGCATTCATTGCTTTGATGTGGATGTCGCTCATGTTGCACAAATAGCTATCAGAGCTGCTTTACAATCAAATAGTCAGAACTGTGCTGGTGCTGAGCGGTTCTATGTGCACCAAGATGTCTACGATTCTTTTAAGGCTCAAGTTATCAAAACTGTGAAATCTGTGCGTGTGGGGCCTCTTTAGAGGGAATGTATGATATGGGAGCAGTCTGTTTCATTTGAGCATGTAGAGAAACTTCAAATTCTTGTGAATGATGCTTTGGAAAAAGGTGCTGAGATAGCATTCAGGGGAAAGTAAATATCTACTGATGTTCTTCCTGAAGATAAAACTTCCATGAACTTCTCAGACAGCATACTGACTGATCACAGGGTACAGAAGTTTACATTTCCAGGAGGCCTTACACCATTGTATTTGGCAACCAGTATATAAAATAACAAGCACTTGGTAGATGCATTGACAAGTGATTCACAAGGTGTTGGGTTGCAATCCTGGAATACATCTTCGGATTCAAATGGGCAGACTCCTCGTGCATATGCTTTGGTGAGGAATGATCACTCATATAACAGATTGGTTGAAAGAGCACTTTCAGGAACTTTTTGAAAGACAAGTGGCAGTTTATCCCAGATCTGAAGGGCAGAGTATCCCAGCTTTTCAGAATTACAGGCAACAAGTGTGCAAATGGCAGAGTTCTCCTGTTTTCCAGTGGAAATGATAAGATTACAGATGATAGTTTAGTTGGCAAATCCTACATGGCAGTTGGTCGATGAGGAGATTACATCCAGATTTTGAAACAATCAACTCCAGATTTCTAGGTATCCTTCAAACAGAGCAGCTGTCGAAGACTTCAGTTTAGATATGGTTTAATTTCCTTTAATAAAGGATCTGTTCTTTAGAGTTTACAATTAGTTTATTACTTTGTTATTTTTAGTATCTTAGATCCCTTTTCATAGGATCTAATCTGTATATTGTAAAGGCTATAAAGCCTAGGAATTCAGTCTGAGTTAGGGGGCGATTCTGGATACAGTAATACTCTTTTTTGTAATCAGACATTTCATTGCTAATACTAAATCACAGGTTCCTTTCCATTTTGGTGTCAGTTTTCCATATTTCTTCTGTACTGTTATCTTGTTGTCAAGCCTTGAATGGCTGTTATCCCATTGTTTGGCTCATGACATGATAATTAGTTTCTTAGTTGTTTATTAGACCCTACTTTGTACTGGTTTATGAACAATCTTTTCTTCATCCACTGAAAGTTATTTTGCTGATTAACCAATCTTGGAGAGCACTGTTTATTTGATTACCATTTTGATGTATGAATGCCATAAGCTGAATTGAGTTATCCCATTGATCCACATTTACAAAATACAAAAATATTATTTCTAAGTTACCAAGCACCTTTGGTCTACAACCACTAAGGGTTTCTTGGAGTGATAACACTCATCATTGCTCAATAAGAAAGGGTTACCCCCTTGCCTCCCTAATTTGTTGTTGACATTTTGAATTGTGAAAAAATGGGTTTTAGGTGACCTCCTATAAAAAGAGGTCACCCCATTTTCATTTTGAACATAACTCACTTGAGAATTACATATTGTTTGGCTGAAATTTTCACCCTATTTGGGCAATTCGCACTATCTCTCTCTTGAATGTCTTGTGGATGCTACTACTTGTCTATTGGAGGAATAAGCTAAGCTCTATCTCTTGGATGCTTTGTTCTTGCTCTTGTGATGGAATATTCTTGGTAATGAAGGGCTTATCTTGCTATCTCTTGGACTAGGTAAGGAATTTATGCTTTGTGTTGTTTCTTTCTTGGTTACAAGGTTAATTTGTTAAACTCTTGGAGGAGTATAAGGGCATACACCCTCCACCAACTTCCAAGATCTATCATTGTTGTCATTGAATGAGTTATTTTACAAAGCTTGCTAGGAGGAGTAAAAAGGCTTACACCCTCCTAGATTTACCTTGCTAGTTTAGTTTTCTCTATGGAGTAAAAAGGCTTACACCCCTAGAGAAGTAACACAACTAGCTCTTACACAATAGACTCCATTAACCCAATTGGTGAAGGCACTAATCTACTTGCATTGGAGATATAAAATCGTTGCACTGGTATGCATAAATTTTTTAGGTATTGCAATTTTTCAAGTTGGAATTGATTTTATATGATATAAGCTTTCTTGTGCCCTGTTATCCCCAGTTTAGGGATAACTAAGGAGATTATGTCTCAAGACCCACAGGTCTTAGACATGGAGTACCAAGAGCCAGATCGACTTGAGCATGGCCCTGGAGGGCCCATCTTTTCTTCCTTTAGCGCCTCCACTTTGTCAGTAGCAGCAGCATCCATCACCTCGGCCTAGTCTTGTAGCAGAAGTGGATCTTGCTCCACGAGGTAATGAGTCCGGGTATCGTGGTATGTGTCACTCTGATCCTCAAAACCTTTGAATATGTGCATTCAATTCCTTTTGTTTCTAACAGGCGCTTGGATCTTATACTTATCCACTTGACCATATCTGGGGGAATGACAGGATGCCATAGTAAGCTTGTGCCCATAGGTTTTGAGTTGCCACTGGGGGGATTCATGAGAAGCCATTGTCCGCTCCCACCATACTTACCACTTTCCATTTGTTTTCCCGCTCATCTATCCCATTACACTGGTCCGTGCATTGGGTTGGCCAAATATTTAAGGGTCGTACCTTACCTATGGGAAGAAGGGGCTAAAGGCCCAAAGGGTAAAAGCAGCTGGCAAAACATAGAAGCCAAAGAATGAAACCTCGAGATGCTTCACCCAAGGATCCCCGAGAAAGCAGTAAAAGGGTTCTCAGCAAGAAACAGAGGGACCCATAAAAATAATAAAACAAGACCTAGTTAGAGGATAGGGGGTCTCATCACGAGCCAGCCTATTAGGTCCATGGGCATCTAACGGTATGACACTACTAGCAGCTGGTCACCATGCAAGGGTAGTAGCTCTTGGTTGCATAGCCAAGAGAAAGGGGGTCTCATCACGAGCCAGCCCTCTCATTTCCATGAAATGCTTGTGTGTAACATTGCCACCACTGGTCACCATGCCAGGGCAGTGTCCCCTGACTAGCTTCTTGAAGAAAAAGAAATAAGAATAAAGATAAAACGCATGAATGGGCTTGGAAACATTTGCATCCATGACAGGTGCAGCTCACCCTCTACAGAGGCACCCACAGGTAAGCCATGCATTTCCCTGCTATCACTGCACCCCTTGTCCAGACATCCCTTACCACCTCATCCACTGACATGGCTTGGATTTGATTTCTGCCGGAAACACCCCACATCCAGTGAGCAATAGCCCAATAGGACGCCCTGTCACTTCCTCCAAACTTGGCTTGCAGATTCGTATAATGTCTTTGAGCACTTGACTAGGTAAAAGAGGTTTTATGCACATGTTTAATAAAATTGATGATTAGATGTGATTGACATTACTATGATCCCTATGACTTATGATCCCATGGAGGGCGTATCTGTTGATGTGCAGGATCATACCCAACGGACAGGTACCATTGTGGACAGGTACACGTGGGGAGATGATTAGTTCGGACCTCCATGGGGCTAAAAGCCCATCAGATGGATGTTGAAACCCCAGCAGGGGGCAGAGACAGATCCGAGATCCGAGGTTTTGCACCGAAGAAGAGGAGGACGCTCCACCAAAGGCATCCCAGCAGACCTGTACCCAGGGGGGTTGTGCCCTTTCGACCAGGACGTTGGCCTTGGAATGCCCATGACATCACCCAGAACATTCATGACATCATCCAGCACTTATGAAGGTTTTGGGAGGCAATTGTGGCACGGGTGGCATGTTCCAGAGGCCCAAGGAGGGCTAACGTTTTGCTTCAGGAGGCCAACGTTGCCCTAAAAGGGCATGACGTCACCTTTATTTGCTTGATTAGGGTTTTATTATGACATTTAATGTAAAAAACAATATTATTATGTATTTTTGGCCATGTCGGCCTTTTGTGACCCAAAATTAAATTAAGGTCATTGCTATTGTATAAGTAAGAGAGCTAAAATCTCTTTTATTCATCATCTTTCACTCACCACTTGGTGAGGTCTGAAATTTTTGGCCCTCATTAGGGTTTTGGCTGAAATTACTAGTGCGCACTTGTTGAAGGAGGCTTATTTTGGTTATCTTTGGCATTTTTCTTGGTGGAAGGTTTACAACTAGGGTTTGGCATTGATGATACTTGGTGAATGTAAGTGAATTTCTATAATCCTTCCTTTATTTGAATGGTTATGGTATTTTTACTTGCATTTTGTTAATGAAATTGCTGGAATAAACCCTAGGAAATAAGCACATGTTGGTGTCCTTATTTTAAGTCCCTACTAGGTTATGCCAAGGAGCCATTTTATTTGTTGAAGATATTGCTAGGGCATTGCCATTGTAACACCCTACCATTTACTCTTCATGCTAGCCGATTTTACTTTGTCATGGAGCTAAAGGAGGAAAATGCACTAAGGCCTAAGGTTATTACACCTTAATGAGTCATTTTCCCCTAGGGTTGATGGTTGAAGCCTTGTCTTAACAACACTTCATCCATCATATTCCTCTTGTCTTTGGCCCTGCTATTATCATTTTGTCCCATCAACTCTTGCAGCTAGTTTGACTCCATTTGCCCTATTAATGCACTGATCTAAGACCTTTATGCTTGAGTGTTTTGATCACAAACTTCAAACATCCAATACCTTTGAACAATTACTAAATAGAAAGAGATATCCTATTGAGGTGATAGTGATAGGATAGTCTCTCGTTGCGTCAGTTTGTCTTCTCTTACCTCTCCTTTACATCCAAGTACAAATTGTGCGATAACATGCCCTAGGGGCGTCTTCATTAGCCTAGTAATTCTCTTTGCTATTACAAAATAATGCTACAACCATTAGTGTTGCATCCAACTCATCTTCTTTCAATCTTTGTTCACTAGTCTACCACTGAAATTCACTTGTAAACCTTGGTTATTGATCTATTAGTTGTTGGCTAATTGTTGGTGGCTTACTTGCTGATTTTTGTGGCTAGATCTTG
>JASDQU010307060.1:11867-25003 GCA_032191745.1 Picea mariana | reverse complement strand
CCATCTATAACAGCAGTAAAAGCTTCTAAAAGCAAGTGTTAGAGCTGATTTTACATTGCCTTCTTTGCTTCTGACAAATACTAGCATATTGCCAATTTTAGGTTATCATTTTTGGTCATTATTGAAGCTTGTTTAAGGCATAATTGTGAAGCTATCATTATATATACATTGTTGTTATAAATATTTATGTTGCTTCATCGTTCATATCAGCTCATGCTTTTATTCAAAGTCCATGGTTTTATGAAGCACTAATATCCATTGGTACTTGCAAACAGTGTTTTTCTTGTTGTCTTGTTCTGGGCAGGTACACTTAAACAAATCTTTGCTTCATCTTATTAAAACCTTTGGGACTTTCTGATCAGAGTGACTTGTGAGAGGGGAAGAACTTTCTTGATACTATTACCTTTGCTTTCTCAAACCCCCAAGTCACTGGGGACGTCTCCCCTGGACTTTTACCCCTTAAGAGAGAGAGGTGTCTTATTTAGGTGACAGTGATAGGACAACCTCCTGTTACGCCAATTTATTGTTCACTTGCCTTTGGCTTTTGGACAAGTACAAATTGCGTGATAACATGACCAACAGGGCGTAACTATTCAATTAAAGAACAGCCAAATCGGCTGAAAGGAATCTGCGCTCTGATTGGCTGAGCATGGTGATCGTTGTGCGTGGGCAAGTCAGAAGGACCGATCATCAATTAGTTTCATTTCTGTTTGAACTGTTGCTACATTATAGGGCCTGCTGCTCTATATTCCTGGAGCAGGCAGGCCCCCTTTCTTTGTATATATTTGTGTGCCGCTCATGAGAGTGCAGTAGTTTTTGGAGAGTGCAGACGTATTCAGACTTTGGTTGTAAACTCTTATTTTCAGAATCAGATATATATATATATATATTGCTGTTGGTTATGAGTGAGATCTTCCTGTAATTTTTGCCTTGCTGAATTCATGATCTCAAGCGCAGACCAAGCCTTGAGGGGGCCCACTCGAGGTGAGGTACTGTGCTTTATTTACTTGTCATCTGTACTTTCTTTCTGCAAGATAATTTATAGGTCATTGCTGCTTAAAGTTGCTTACTTTTTCAATTAGATAGGTGCTGATTTTATTTTCTGTTCTACTGTGGTTAGTTGTAGATCACATCGTGATACTACAGGATCAGAATGCTACAGAATTAGAAATTTATAATTAATTATTTTCTACTGTAGGTTTATGTTTCAGCATTTAGAAGTGTCTTTTGATTATGGGAGGAATGTTGTTTTAATTTATAAATCTGCATGTTACAGAATCACCCTATTCAAGGCCTCGCTTGGTGAACAGAGCTAGGTAGTGGGATTATGAGTTTAAATCTCAGAGGTTTTACTCTATGAGGTGCCACAAGCTGGGTTGGGGGTTAAGGACGCCGTGATTCTACCTCTTTATGATTTCTTTTGGTTTATGCGTGCAATAGTTCTTAGATGATTTCTTTTCATCAAATCACATAATAGCGGTAAAAGTCATATTTCTGTGTATATTGCACCGAGAGCCTCACAAGAATAAACTGAACTCCGGGTTGACAATCTAAATGATAAATATAATGTGACACCAACAATCGGAAGACATATTTACATGTCGTCACTTCACGTGCACTCTTAACCTCAATCAGTCTACTAAAATTATTTCTTTGTTTATCATGAATCACTATGTCTTCACAAGTCTGTTGGAAACACTTGTTTCTATTTCTGCATTGCCGCTTGATACTCTTCTCCATTAACACTTCTTTCTATTTCTGCATTGTCACTTGATACTCTTCTCCTTTGTTAATGTCATTTGACACATTTAATTTCTCCTTTGTTAATGTCATTTGACACATTTAATTTCTCCTTTGTTCAAATATAAATTGGCACTGTGCACATTTAATTTCTCCTTTTTTGAAAGTTAAATGTTGCCACTGTTTAAAATTCTTCATGCTAAGTGTTCACTGCACAAAATTTCACAGTTTGGATACACTTCCATGTTAGAATTCAAACATGATCATCAATGTCGGTTGAAAAAACTTGAGCCAACCTAGGATCAACCTGAACCAATACCATGCTAATTTTTGGAGTGCACAGACACAAGTGAAACACACAACAATGGAGAGAATATGAAACATTAATTTATATTGATGATAATGAAACATTAATATATCACAGGCATAACACACTTTCTCATGTTACATATTTATATTTACAGTACATTAAGAAGTTATGGTGGTTTAAAACTTTAACCACCTAGCTCTAACATAGATTAAAAATATTAAGCTCAAATGAAACTTTCAATACACATCTTACAAGTCTAATAGAAAGTAGATCGATAACATGTTATATTCTTTAATAATCAATCATATTATAAGGAGAAAAACTGTATGGCCAGGGCCCAGAACAAATAATAACGGAGGAAAAGATTATCCSCATAGGCAATAAAAGCGAACAATCTTACTTCACTAGMACTTTGTTAAGATGGTTTGAACTTTGAATTACCAAAAAAAGAACACAATCAAAAAGAAAAAAAGTCATAGTGCTTCAAAAGCACATTAATTAATTGTACAGTACATAAGAAATAGAAAGATAAAAARAATGTCATAATCAAAACACTTCAAAAAATATAAAAGCTCCTCCCAATGGCCACAACGAACTAACTGAAAAAGTAGCTGCCTTTACGAAATAGGGTTTGCAATTCAACCTTGCAGTACTGTCAAATGATGTGCTTAAAAGCTGACTGCCATCACGAGAAAAGGAAAGGCTTGTAACACCCTGGGAATGTGCACGCTCTAGACGCCTTAAACACTGACCTGTTCGTATACGCCATACCTGTATAAGATGAGAACGTTTTTGCTTCTGAAGATGAGCAACATGAAGTGGCAATCTTGTTCGGAAATAAATTTCTCAATCTACCAACAGAATTTTCCTTCAATCCTTCACATTGATGCCACAAGAAATCACAGCAGCATTTTAAAAGCAAATAAGGGCCAGAATAGTTCACACGGAAAGTTCTCAATCTTCCGCCTGAGTTCACCTTAGTTTGTATACAAGCAATTGAGGGATGCAGTCAATGTGATCATGCATTTTTCAAGGGAATAAATTTGTTTGGTACTTTCAGACATGTTTGTAGCAAAATTTAAAGCAAGAATAAAACATCCATCTGCTCCATTAATTCCAGAGAACCAATACACAATATCATCTAACATCAAATAATGCCCATACAAAACATGCTCCCAAACAATCCTGAAAGGTATTTCCACCCCAAGGAACCATTAAAATTGTTAGGAAAGTGATAGCTTTGATTTTTACTTCCTTACCAATTCCTTGGCACACATTTTTGTGAAACTTACAACTGAAACAGGTCAACAGCTATAAGGTGCAGAGATTATAAAATTTACATACTGCAAACTCGGTTAGTGCACATCGAAGAATTCATAGTTGAATAGCCTAAAAATGAATCTGCCTTCTCCTTTCAGAGTATGTCAATCTTTGATTTTTTCATGGATGGTCAAATGGATGCATTACAAAGAACAAACAATTTAATCTGGGACAGTAAATTATTCCAATGAAAGGTAATCTGCAGTTACCAAATACAGGGATTTAGGCTTTATATACATGTATAAAATTATAAATGAGTATCTGCGGTCGCTTCATCTCATCAGAAAAAAAAAATCTTGTTTTCCTGCCTATGTTCACCAAGTTATTATGCTACATTCACATACAATTGTTAATGTTGAACAGTAAAGTTATAGATTTGTCATTTTCTTCTCATGTCCATTTTAGCTCTTGTTACCCCTCTGTTTCACTTCAGAGTACCTCATTTTTTTCCTCCAGACCTGTTCCAGCATATGAGCTGATCTCGTACATATCTTGAGATGATGTCAGAGTCCAGGGTTCCGTGATCAGCTGTGCCATCATGATGATTTATATAATGTATCATGATCAGCGAAAAGTCTGACCATTGTATCTTATGTATGTACTAGACCATTGTTAGTGATCTATGTCAGGTATTTTTTCAGTCTAGTTGGTTTCCATAAACCCCTGTGGTTTTTCATGGCCCGTTATCTTAGTCCCTGTTATCCCCCACTTTCAGGGATAACTAGGAGATTATGTCTCGAGGCCCACAGGTCCTAGACATGGAGTACCGAGAGCCAGATCGACTTGAGCATGGCCCTGGAGGGCCCTTCTTTTATCCCTTTCAGTGCCTCCACTTTGTCAGCAGCAGCAGCAGCATCCATCACCTTCGGCTTGGTCCTGCATCAGAGATGGCTCTTGCTCCATGAGGTAATGAGTCCGGGTATCAAGGTATGTGTCACTCTGATCCTCAAAACATTTGAATATGTGCATTTGATTCCTTTGTTTCTAATGGGTGCTTGGATCTTATGCTTGTCCACTTGACCATGTCTGGGGGGAATGACAGGATTCCCTAGCAAGCCTATGTCCATAGGTTTTGAGTTGCCACTGGGGGGATTTCTGAAGAGCCATCGTCCGTTCCCGCTCACCCATCTCGTTACCTTGGTCTGGGCATAGGGTTGATCATTTAGGGGTTGTACCTTACCTTGTGGGAAGAATTGGTTAAAGGCCTGGGGGTAAAAGTAGCTGACAATAAAATCCTAAGAATAAAACCTCGAGATGCTTCACCCAGGGATCCCCAGAAAGCAATAAAAGGCTTCTCAGCAAGAAACAGAGGGACCCATACAAAAATAAATCAAGACCTAGTTGAAGGATGAGGTGTCTCATCACGAGCCAGCTCATTACGTCCATGGGTGCCTAACGGTATGACACTACCAGCATCTGGTTACCACGCCAGGGTAGTGGCTCCTGGTTGCATAGCCAAGAGAAAGGGGGTCTCATCACGAGCCAGCCTTCTCATTTCCGTGAAAGTACTTGTGGGTAACATTGTCACTTCTGGTCACCAAGCCAGGGCAATGTCCCTTAACTAAATTCTTGAGAGAAAAAGCAATAAAAAGATAAAAACAATAAGAAGCAATAAAAAGATAAAAACAATAAGACAAGACCTGGTCAAAGGATAGGAGGTCTCATCACGAGCCGACCTACTAGGTCCATGAGCATCTAGCGGTATGACACTACCAGCATCTGGTCACCACGCCAGGGTAGTGGCTCTTGGTGGCATAGCCAAGGGAAAGGGGGTCTCATCACGAGCCAGCCCTCTCATTTCCATGAAATGTTTGTGGCTAACATTGCCACCACTGGTCACCAAGCCAAGGCAGTGTCCTTTGATTAGCATCTTGGAAAAAATGAAGATTAAAAGGCATGAATGGGCTTGGAAATATTTGCATCCAAGACAGGTACGCTCACCCTCCACAGAGGCACCCACCGGTAAGCCATCCCTACTATCACTGCACCTTTTGCCCAAACATCCCCTTCCACTTCACCTACTTACATGGCTTGGAATTGATCCTTTCCGGGAACAACCCTTTTCCAATAGACTCTAGCCTAATAGGACGTCTTGTCACTTTCCCCAAACTTGTATTGCAGACTTGTATAATCTCTTTGAGCACTAGACTGGGGTAAAGGGGTTTTATGCACATGTTTAATAAATATTGATGATAAGATGTGATTGAAATTGCTATGATCCTTGTGACTTATGAGCCCATGGAGGGCGTAGATGTTGTTGTGCAGGATCATGCCCGACGGACAGGTACCGATGGACAGGTACACATGGGGAGATGATCAGTTCGGACCTCCATGGGGTTGAAGATCCCACCCGATGGATGTTGAGACCCCAACAAGGGGCAGAGACAGGGCAGAGCATTTGTGCCAGGGAAGAGCAGAAGAATCCACCAGAGGCAGTTGAGCAGACCTGTACCTAGGGGGATTGAGCCCTCTCCATAGGAACGTTGGCCTTGGAAGGCCCAGGACATCTCCCAGGAAGCCCATGACGTCACCCAGCAGTATGGACGTCTTGGGAGGCAAATATGGCAGTATTGGCACTTGTGGCAGCTTGGAGAAGCCAAAGAAGGGCTAGCGTTTTGCTCCAAGAGGCTGCATTTGCCCTGGAAGGGGCTAACGTCACCCTAGAAAGGGGGTGATGTCTCTCTATTGCTTGATTAGGGTTTAATTTTCAAACATTTAATGTAAAAAGGTATGATTTTAGTATTTTGGCCTTGTCGGCCTTTTTATGACCTAAAAAGTAAATTTAGGTCATTGTACTGTATAAATTGAGGGTTTTTACCTTCATTTTGTGGAATCATCTCTAACTCACCACTTGGTGAGGTCTGAAATTTGCGCCCTCCTTAGGGTTATTGGCTGAAATTGTGAGGCGCACTTGTTGAAGGAAGACTTTCTTGGCATATTTTGGCATTTCTCTTGGTGGAGGGTATTACAACTAGGGTTTTGCTATGTGATTTCTTGGTTAAATGTAAGTGAATTTCTGCAAAACTTCTTGATTGAATGGTTGTAGTGTTATTTTCTTGCATTTATTATTATAATTTGTTGAATCAAACCCTAGGTGGCAAGCACACATTGAAGGTCCTTGTCTCATGTCCCTACCAAGGTTTTAAGCCATTTTATTTGCTGAAGTGAGATAGAGCCTTGCCTTAGCAACACTCTGTTCTTTCTTTCTAGCCTTTTGATTTGTTGAAGAGGATAGAGCCTTGCCATAGAAACACTCCATCCATCTTCTTCCTGCTAGCCGTTTTTCTTATTTGTTGAGCTAAGAAGGAGAAAATGCACCAAGGCCTAGTTCCCCTACACCTTGGTGAGTCGATTTTCCCTAGGGTTTGATTAGTGAAGCCTTGCTCTAGCAACACGCCACTCTCAAACCCTCTTGTCTTAGATCAATCATCATTGAGCTAGCCGTTTTTTGCATTAAGCTAAAGGAGGAGAGAGCACTGAGGCCTAGGTTTTCTACACCAAAGTGAGCCTCTCTCCCCTAAGGTTTCGTTGTTGAGGCCTTGCTTTAGCAACTCCTCAACACTTTACCTTCTTGTCTTTGGTTTCACTATCACTTGATCCTTCAACTTTTGCGTCCTCCTTTTGACTCCATATACCCTAGGAATGCACTGATCTAAGGCCACATGTGTTGAGTAACTTGATCCTACAAACTTCTAATACTTTTGAACAAACTCTAACCATACTAACCCTAGCCTAGACTAATTCTACTAACCCTAGTGTTGTCGTCATCTTTTTGTGCCATAAACACCTATGTGCAGCATCTATTTGTCTTTAAGCAATTGAATGATCAACTAAAGCATTGCTTCAAGTATTGTTACATTAATGATTAATTGCCATTGTTTATTGTGAAGTGCCTTTAGCATTCATTGAGAAGTAATATATATATTGTAATCGTTGCTATCTTGTAGACATTGATTTACTTCATCAATTGCTTACTATCAGAAAGTCATTGATTATATGAAGTACTAACTAGCAAGCAAGCTTGCACATATAGTTTTATTGTTGCTTTGTCTCGGGCAGATGATCTTATTGGTTATTACTTCCGTTTATCTTTATTGGCTATAAGTCGGACTTTCTGATTAGGTGGTGACTTGTGAGGGGGATTATTGTCGCTTAGCCTTACTAAAACCTTTTTCCTTCTCAAAACCCCAGGTCACCGGGGATGTCTCCCCCTGGGCCTTACCTCCCTAAATAGAAAGAACCTTCCCATCGAGGTGATAGTGGGTGGGATTGGTTCAGTTACGCCAATTTGACCTCTTTTCATCTGTCTTTTACCCTAACTACAAACTGTGCAATAAGAGTCCCCATTTCAAGATAGTGCCTGCTCTTATGGATCATACTAACCATAGTTATCAGAACCGGACTGACTATCGAGCCGGTCGACCCCAAAAACTTGAACCAGACCGGAACCAGAAAAACACTAGACCACAAAACCGGTCGACCAAAAAATACATAAGACAAGATAAGATAATTTTATTAATGTCCAACAAATGACCACAAAAGTAGGTCAATGTGACTAATGGATACATCCAATGTGAGTACAATGTGAGAGTGCAAAAGCAACTCCAATAGCATAAGAGAAAGATATCAGAAAAAAGAAAACTGAAAGTACAGTCTAGGTAAATATCCGACAAGGCTAAGCCCTAGGGGTCTAGCTAAAACCAAAAAAAAGGTCTATATAACAGTATCATAGGTGCGGTGATACAAAGTGAGAGAGTCCAAGGTAGGAGTTGGACAACCCAATACTAGCCGAGAGAGAAATATCTGAAGATGAAGCCAGTGGGGTCAATGTTTCCTAGATATGATGACTTATGGCAAGGGGGGCGACAGGGGTCGCATTGGCTCGCTGTCAAAGTCCTCGAGTACCATAGGGGGATCCAACTGTATGACCCTAGGGGTGACAAGGAAACTCAATTCTCCTACCATCCGAGGTCGAAGGAAAGAAGCTTTGAATAGATCTTTGACAGCTCCGCTGTTGGGGTTTGGATGCAATCCGACGAGCGAGAGGTGCCCTGCTCTGAATCCGTTTAGAGTTGAACCCTCTATCTCTATCGGGATCTGTGGTCGGATGTATGGTCCTGCACCTCCAAACCGGTCTCAAACATATCGGACGATCTCACGGGGAGCTGAGAGGAGACCCGAGGTCTCACCACTCTACGGTCTAAAGTACTCTGGAACTTGGATTGTCATTTGTTACTCTGATCTGATGGAAGGGCCTAGAAATATGAGGTGATCCTCCTCGTCTGCCCAGGGTGGAGGCGGGTGTGCAAGAGCTGGGATCTATGACTAAGATTCTCCCTGCCGAAAAGAACTAGGCACCTTTGATCCTGATATCAAAAGAAAGTAGAGAGGGAGCCCCCTGAGTCCCTGTAGAAGCAGTAATAACGTCCTCTGATCTCATAGTATACAAGGCACCGAAAAATGAAGTGCATCTCTATCTCGAGCTCCTGTAGGTGACAGATCTGGCAGACCCTATCAGAATGTGGGATATGGTGATCAATCTCCAGTCATAGTCGATGAGAACCAACCCGGAGCTATCCCAAAGGGATCGTGAGTGAATGCATCCAATGTTTGTATGTGCATGGGGGGCGGACAATAATACCATCCCACAGCTCCAAAAATTGTTGTAAGTAGAAAGCCATATTTGAGCCAAGGCTCGTCGGGGGTGAGGTCCAGGTGACCTGAATATATAATCTGTATATATCCTCTTTGATGTCTCAGTTCACAATCTGTCTAGGCGGCAAGAGATGGGCCGACGCATCTAAGGAGTAAATGAAGGGGGGAAGGTGCTCTAGGGAGATGGTCATCAACTGGAGAAGTCAGGACACCTCTGAAAACCAACCTCGTGCATGGCCTGTGGAGTGATCCGAGGCGAGGGCCTCTGAGGAGAAAAATGCAAAATAGGGGTACTGCTCTCTCTTGGTAGCAAAGTCTTTGAAAGATCTAACTCTATGAACGAAGGAGATCAAGCGGAAGATAACCTCAAGGCAAAATGGTTCGACACTGACCTCTGCCTAAATAATGGACTGTGGAACTATACATTTGCATTTGATGATGCGCCTGAGAAGCAAGGTCTGAACTCTTTCCAACCAAGCCCAATCTGTCTATATCAAGCTCGGTCCCCTGATCTCCAAGCCATAAAGAGTTGTAAAGATTGTGAGGAGTGTTATGTGTTTTGAGTTATATTGTATGTAATAAACATTGGTATGAAAAACACTTGCAAGGGCACCTCAAAAGGACACTTAACCACAAAAATTATCAGCAGAAAGTAACCAATCAGTTTGCTGTCCTAAAAGGCAGCAAAGGACAGTTCTGGAAGATAAAGCTTAGAGCTAAAATCTGATCAAAGACAGATCAGTTTTAGCAGCCTGATAGTACCTCGTTTCTCTTCATGGTATCAGAGCCCTTGGTGGCAAAGACTTGTTGATTTCTAGTGCATTCAGTGGACAGTTTTGTGACAGCGAGTTGGCAGATTTTTTGGACAGCATGCTTACAGAATTTGTGRACAGCTTGTGGGCAGATTTGTTGACAGTTGCAGAACTGATTTTTGACACTTGTGGACAGGCTGATTTTGACAACCTCTTATCACACCTGTTTTGTTAGGAGTGAGGTTGTAGTTCTACTGCCTCTTTTCACACTTATGTTGACAAGAGTGAGGCAGTGTTCTTGTGCAGTTTTAGCATCAATATGAGCTTTAGCAGACAACCTTGTCGGTGTCCCAAATGCGGGCAGAAGATAGGCTAGACGGAGTTAGCAACTAGTCCCCTTGGAAGACCTGGATCACTTTCACCTTAGAGGACCTTGAACTATGGGATATAGTTCATGCTCTCGTTGTTCTTCCTCCTGTCATTGCTCCYGTGTTGGTGGCAGAATTCAAGAAGAGGAACATCAAGACGAAAAGGATTATTTKTGACAGGGTGAGAGACCRCGTCATTCAACATTTGACTGGTAAAGACTGCATTTGAGATGTGGGAGTCTTTATGCAAGCTTTACCAAAGTCCAAACCAGAACCGGAAGATGGTTCTGCAGGACAAGTTCAGGAGCATTCAAATGCTCGATTCCGAGTCGGTTACATCATTCCTTGGCAGATTCACTCAAARGAGAGATGATCTTGCAGCCGTCRGAGAGATAGTGGAACCAGACTTTATGGTGAGGACAGCCTTAAACAGCTTTACCAAACCATGGGGTCCATTTGTTCGAGGCATTGTTGCCCGAGAGGTTATGCCTACTTGGGAGAGACTTTGGGATGATTCCGTACAGGAGGAGACAAGACTCACCTCTGAGTCCTTAGGATAGCAGCAGATTACCCAGGGTGATGAGGACCTTGCTCTGTGGACTAAAGGAAAGAAGAAGATTGGCAGAGGTGCTAGACAGGGTCCCAAGAGAGGGGCCAAACCACAGCAAAGTGGCGATGGGAAGGAGAGAGACATGAGCACAATGAGATGCTTTGCTTGTGGAGAGATGGGTCACTATGCAGGACAGTGTCCCAAGAAGAAGAAGAAGAAGCAGGATGACACTGCAGCGACAGCAGAGGAGACTAAGTTCACTACTCAGTATGAGAGGGAGTGTGTGTTCATCAGTTCTTTGTCAGTTGTTACACCATCCAGCGTCAGGTGGGGAGACAGAGTTGAGGAGGACCTATTGACTCATAGTAGTGATTCAGAGGGAGCTCAGACTCAATTTTCGAGGACACCATCTTCAGGGGTGACTGGTCCACCCGGGACAGCTTCACTTTCAGAGTTGTCGAGACAGAGGGTTGGTGCAGGGGCTTCAGAGCATCAAAGATTGATGAGGAGGAGCAGCAGGGCACCACAGAGGCTTGAGCCTCACTTGGCTACAGAGACGGACAGATCAGCTTCAGGTTCCACTTCAGGTGGAAGTCACTTGGTGAGAGGCCAAGTTGAGGATCTTGGTGAGATGTCGAGATCCAGATACTCTTGGTGAGATACCAAGAGGAGGAGACTCTTGGTGAGATGCCAAGAGAGTGACTCTTGGTGAGATGCCAAGAGTAGTGACCGTTGGCGAGAAGAGGCGCATTCACTTGCAAATGTTTTCTGTGTTGAACATTTTGCTTTGAGGCCTTCTATATACATCTACTCCAAACTGGTTTTCCCCATGGGGGTTTTTCCAGGGTCATGTTGAACAAAAACATGTGTCAATTTCATACATGCTTAGAAGTGTTAGAACAGCATTTAGAGTTGTAAAGATTGTGAGGAGTGTTATGTGTTTTGAGTTATATTGTATGTGCTAATCATTGGTATGAAAAACACTTGCAAGGGCACCTCAAAAGGACACTTAACCACAAAAATTATCAACAGAAAGTAACCAAACAATTTGTTGTCCTAAAAGGAAGCAAAGGACAGTTCTGGAAGATAAAACTTAGAGATAAAATCTTATCAAAGACAGATCAGTTTTAGCAGCCTTATAGTACCTCGTTTCTCTTCATATCCACCTCATCATCCACTACATAATCTTGAAAAGCCATCCATGGGAGCATCCACTACTTGAGAGTTTTGGTCTACCCAATAGGACCTTTATGACACCCCTCCCATACCTAAACTTGGTCAATTGTATAGGGTCTTGGAGCATTTGTTTAATTTGATGAGGTAGTTTTGATGCACATGTTTAGTTGCCTTGCTTATTAGATGTAGTTTACACTTGTCATGATATCTTTGACTTGAGATCTTTCAAGGGCGTACCCTTTTGTTTTGCAGGACCTTGCTTGGTGGCCAGTTTTGGGAGAACAAGCCTAGCTTGGGCTTCCATGGGGCAAGAAGCCCACAGGTTGCATGCTATAGGCCCACACACCGGATCACAGAGACATGCCTTTGGAGGCTTGCATGTCATCGTGGAGAAGCTTACCTAGCCCCTACCACCTAAACATTTTGCTTGAAGAGGGCAAAACAACACTTTCTTAAGGTTTGACGTCACAAAGGGGTTAGGGTTTGGTGGTGATAGAGTTGTTCATTGACACTTGGCATCAATTGATGAAGAGAGCACGTTGACTTGAGGGAGAAGGCCATAGCGCATAAAGAGGGGGCCTTTGGAGGCCAAACCTTCCATCCCCAACCTCAACGACTTGTCACATATGCCAAAACGTCCCCTAAAGGGGTGACATCATCTTACTTTTAGGGTTTTTAATGTGCAAAAGTGAATTTTAAATGAATTATTTAATATTGTTTGTGTAAAGGGGCAATATTAGGGTTGTTGACCCCTATCTTGTGTTTTACCCTAAAATTAAGTGGACAAACTATGTGTTAGACATTTTGTATAAAGAGATCATGTGAATCTCTTTTCATAACATAACTTTCCCATTGTGAGAAGTACTTGGCTGAAATTTTCGCTATTCTTGGGCACTATGGTGTTTCTCTCTTGTGCACTTGTCTTTTGGTGATATCTTTTGCTGAAGGGATGAGGAGGAGTGATGCGCACTTCTTGGATGCTTGTTCTCTTGATGCTTATGGTGAATTTGCTTGGTGAAACCTATGTCACATGGTTCGGGTTCGAGTTCGGGTTCGGCAAGGATTAGGTTCGATTCGGGTTCGAATTTTCGGATGAGGTTCGGATGAGGTTCGACTTCAGGTTCGACTATATACATTTAAAAAATATATATATAATAGCTATGTGTGCCATCAATTGTAGCCCGTGGGATCCCAGAGAGATACCACAACATTCCAGTCTTAAAATATGGTAGAAAAAGCTTAACATGCCTAATCAATGATTCTGG
>JASDQU010307059.1:36465-67169 GCA_032191745.1 Picea mariana | reverse complement strand
ACAGCTGGAAGGAGGCTACAACCCCCTAGTTTCTAAGGCTCCAACCTGAAGGAAGCTACAACTCCCTTATTTTTCCGAAACCAAATGAAAGGAGGCTACAACCCCCTTTCCTTGCCCCGTCCAACCACCCTGAAATATAAGTGCCAAAATATTGATACTATCACTGTCACTTTGTCACTATTAATTTTTCACATAAACCTATACCAATAACCTCTCACAATAATCTCCTCAACCAATCGGATCTGTCACTGTTACTACCACAACCTGTCACTATTGTTATACTTCATCAACTCCGCTCAAACTCTTATGTCACAAACCCTCATTCCAAGATCCACAAGAATTTCTTCCAAATAGAATACCCATTAACTACTAAGACATTTATGTGCTAGAATTCTATAGAATATAGACACTAACATACATAGTAAACTATACCTCTCAACTTGTAGCTAACCTGATAGATTTGATCTTCAAAGCTTGGGATTTTTCAATAGATCTGTGCCTTGTGCTCTGTAAACTCGCGGATGTTCGTGCTTTGTCCCACTGTGGCTTGCGGATGTCTACGCCTTGATGGATCTGCAACTCACATATTTATTTTCTTTTCTAAGAGTCTACATTTTCCTTCATCGAACCATGTGGATGCCCATGCTCTTCCTTCACTGCAACTTTTGGATGGTTGCGCTCTTCCTTCATTGCAGCTCATGGATGTTTGTACTCTTCCTTCACTGCAACTCACATATAGCTTCAATAAAACCCTAGAAAAGTAATCTCAACTTCGTCCCTTCAGCTCTTGCAACTTCTCTCTTCACTGAACTTCGCTACCTCAGACTCAATGCTTGAGATTTGTCAGTAGTACCTTTCACATGACACTTTAAAACATAGATATTCAATGTGCTCAATAGGTTCTAATGGGAGTCTCTTGATCTCTTACTTATAATTTCAAATTTCCTTCCTTTAGGGGCCATCTTATAACCGTTTCACCCATCTTCCCTCTTCTAGGTCTAACCCACTTTCTTTTTGCAACTACTTTACCTATAATTAGTAAACTCATAACTTCTTGTTGCAACTAATTTATTTTTAATTATTTTCTTATTGCAAAAGCTTTACCCATAATTAGTAAACTCATAACTTCTTGTTGCAACTAATTTATTTTTAATTATTTTCTTATTGCAACAACTTTACCCATAATTAACTTCTAGATGCAACCACTTTGACTAGCCAACTACTTGATGACTTTCTAGGAGCTTCTAGAATAAATGACTTTCTGTTGACCTTCTAGGGGTTTCTAGAATACTATTGAGGGTCCTCCAACTTCACAAAGCCATATCTCCTCAACCGTGAGGAACCACATGGTGTACCACGTATCACTAGAAACGACATGACGTGTATTATCCATGTATGATAGTATTATCTGCAACTATATTGTTCTCCATGTCAATATTCCTTGATAAACTTTAAGTTCCTTAACCACACCTCTAGGGATACCAGACTTGCTTCAAGGGTTGACATCAATGAAAACCAACCCAATCTATCAACAATACCCCCCTTTGGCATTGATGGAAACACTCTGATGCAACACTAATGACATAGCAATGCTCATGCTCCCCCTGTGACCATGCCTCTGATTACTCTCTCTCACCCTTTGACATCAAGGCAAAGGGAATCTTCCCTTTGGGGTTTCACCCCCTGTCTGGACTGTCCTCTATGGTTGTTCCCCCTATATGACCTATCCTTTGGGTTGTTCCCCCTGTCTGTGCTAGCCTTTTTCTCTTCAATGGTGCTTCCTCTTGTAAATCCATGACATATATGAAAAGCATTCAGAAATCATTGTGGGGCATAAAATATTCCAAGTTTTTGTTGAAGATACTCAAAGGCTTCCCTCAGAAGTGGTTTGGTGAAGATATTTTTGATCTACTCTTTTGTCCCAACATACTCAACCCTGATGTTCTTCTCTGAAAATTGTTCCCGTAGAAAGTGAAACATGATCGGAAGGTGTTTTGTCTTGGAGTGCATCACTAGATTCTTTGAGATACTTATTTTACTGGTGTTATCACAAAATATCGAAATGGACTCGTCATATTCAACTTGTATATCCTTCAATGTTTGTTTCATTTATAGAACTTGAGTACAACATATTGTTGTTGCAATATTCTCAACTTCTGTTGTAGACAATGGTACTGATGATTGTTTCTTCCTTAAACATGATACTAGACATTCACCTAAGTAGAAAGATACTCCACTTGTGCTTCTTCTATCATCAATGCTACCTTCCTAGTCTACATCTCTGTAGGAAACTAGAGATAGATCATTCCCCTTTGGATACCATAATCCAAATTCTTTTGTACCTTTGAGATATATGAATATCCTATTTACTTCCATAACATGTGATTCCTTCAGTCCTGCTTGAAACCTTGCAACTTTTCCAATTTCCTGCATCACATCTGGTCTAGAAGTTGTCACATAGAGAAAAAATTGAAACATCGATATGTAGTGTCTCTGGTCCGCATCCTTAGAATAATCATCTTTACTTAGCTTGCAACTCGTCTGCATAGGATTATTGACTGGTTTGCAACCTTCCATTCCAAACTTCTTTATCATTTCTTTGATATACTTGCTTTGAGAGATGAAGATACCTTTGTTTCCCTGATATATCTGGAGACCCAAAAAGAAACACAACTCTCCAAGTAATGACATCTCAAACTCATTCTGCATGTATTTGGAAAATTGTTGACTCATCTTGTCATCGTCACTTCCAAAAATAATATCATCAACATAAACTTCAATTAGCAAGATATTGTCTTGATTTACCTTTATGTAGAGATTGATGTCTACATTTCCTTTCTTGAACCCTTGTTGTTGTAAATATCTATCCAGTATTGAATATCATGCGCTGGGGGCTTGTTTGAGACTATATAGTGCCTTCTTCAACATGCAAACATAGTTTTCCTTTTCTGACCATTGAAATCCTTTTGGTTGCTCGATGTATACTTCTTATTCTAATTATCCATTTAGAAAGGTTGACTTTACATCCATATGATACACTTTGATATTTTTGGAACATGCATAAGCTAGAATCATCTTGATTGCTTCCATTTTGGAAACTGGGGAAAAGGTCTCTTCAAAATCTATACCTTCAACCTGAGTGTATCCTTTACATACCAATCTTGATTTGTTCATGGTAACCTGTCCATCCTCATTCAATTTGTTTATGAAGATCCGCTTTGTACCGATCACATTCTTTTTCTTCGACCTTGGAACCAGTTCCCAAGTGTAATTATTCTCTATTTGATCTAACTCTTCATTCATGGCTTTGATCTAGTGTTCATCCTTGCTTGCTTCTTCAAAATCGTTGGGCTCAAATGTGGATAGCAATGCTATGTGTTGTTGTTCTGGTGAATGTGTTCTTCTTCTAGTTTCAACTCCTGCATCTCTAGTCCAAATAATCTATTTTGGTGGATGATTCTTTTGCACTCGTTTTCTAGGTGTCTATGGAGGTACTATTGGCCCTTGACCAAGTTTTGGGAGATTCTTGGTCATGTTGACCTATTTTAGACTTCGACAGCCTGTCGAAGGAGGAGCGCAAGATGAAGCGGAGATCACGGGATCTCAGCCCCTTTTTGGGTCCTTTTTGGGTTTTGGGATTATGTAATGGGATTGGGATGTCGGCCCATGGGTTTACCCATGCTTAGGCCTATTTTGTAATGTATAAATAGATGTCTAGGCAATGTAAGGAAAATAATCTATGTGATGTTAGGCCACTCGTCATAAGTTAATGTATGCTAAGTGCAAGTAGGGTCTGTAAGTGCTTTGTGGATGATTGTAAGAGACTTGCAGAGCTAAGTGCAAGTGGTTGTAACAGACGGTGGAAGGCTTTATGTTGTAACGCAAGGAAGAAGGATCTAGTGAGCTGCAGAGATCTTCTGTCCTATGTGTAGAAGGGTTCTGAGGCTCTGTGCATGTAACCTATTGAAGAAGTTAATAAATAAGAAGAGTTGGTGGATGTAGCCCCAGGGTGGGGGTGAACCACGTAAATACTGTGTTACTCTGCTCTGTGTGATGTTCTGAAGCATTTATATGTTATTTTCTAAGTGCTTTGAGATGATTAGATAGACCTGCTTATGCTTAGTGCTAATGATATGCGAGAATGTTAGATCTGATCTATATGAATATGCTTAGTGCTTGATTTGGTAGATCTGATATATTTACCTATGCTAAGTGATTAAATACATTAGATCAGTTTGAATGTTGCGAAGCTCTGTTTTATCAGTGAAGAGGATATTGATTGCATATTGAGCAACTGATGGTGCTAAGTGCTCTATTAAGTATCATAATCACAGATCTGTGTCCCATCTAAGGTTGCAAACACTTGAGTGTTGCAACCACCCCTACCTCGACCTCGGGTTAGACTTCATATGCTTCGCATGTGTTGCCGAAAGGGCCGGTAGTTAGGGTTTTGTTGGTGTGCTATTGTAGTGTTGAACCCTGGGTCTGCCCCTATGCCAACAAATGGTTCCGTTGCCGGGACCTGAAACTGTGATTGCTAGGAACTGAGAAAGAAGAAGCTTTGTGCAAAGACTCATTCTAAATTTGTGAAATATCCGTGCATATATTTGCTGCCCTAGTGTGCAACATTTTACTTGACCTGTGAAGCTTTGTGCCAAGAAAAGAGGTCAGATCTGAAGAAAAGAGGTTAGATCTGAAGAAAAGAGGTAAGATCTGTAAGTTATGTGCTCTGATAAAGGTAAGAATAGTAGAAAATTTCTAGATCTGAAAGCTTCGTGCTCTGTAAAAGTAAGATAAGTGAAATTTTTTGTTTCTAAAGTATGGATCTAGGTATGTTTGATCGATTCTATCCTAGCTTAAAAACTAGGGCACTAATAGATGAAAGAAGGCTTGATATGAGTAGATATGATAAGAATAGTGAAATATATGTTATACCTATGCATAAAAAGAATGTTTGGACTAACAAATGGATGCAAAATCCTAGAAAGAATTTGTTGCAGGTTAGCTCCTATGATCCTAGTGCGTAGTACAAGAGAAGTTGGGTATCATTTAAAAGAAAGAGAGGATTAACACTCTGTTACAGTTGTAGAAGACCGGGACATCTTGCTAAGGAATTCCCTAGGAGAAGACCTAGTTGTCTTTGTTGCAGAGCTATGGACCATGAAGTATGGGATTGCCCTAGAATGATTGCTAATCTTGAAAGAATGAGTCTGAATCAAGAAAACCCTAAGGCAGATCCAGAAACTATGGCAGAACCCCAGAAATAATTAGAGAAAGTATTGCTATAGATGAAAGAAACCCTGAGTGACCACCGACATGTCAGCTTATCAGAGATCATTAAATAAAAAGAATTCCTTGAAGCAAGAATAGGAGACTTTGACATTGACTGTGTTATGGATGAAGAAACACAGGTGAATATTATGACAGAAAGAACTTGGGAAATTTTAGGGAAGCCTGCTATGACTCCTTCATTTAGAGGAATAGGGTTATTCAGACGAAAACTGATAAACTTACGTGGAAAAATCACTCAGATATCTATGAATGCCAATGGAACTTCGACAAAAGAATATTTTGAGATTATTAAATTTATTGAGGACAACGCTGCATTTACCATGTTGCTAGGAAAACCTTGGATTGATAGATATCAAGCCAGAAGAAAGGAAGAAGAAGAATTTTTGGAGCAGAAGAAACAAGAGTTAAAAGATTTCATGACCAGAAGGATCGCACACTTGATTAAAGAACAGGAGAGCAGATCTAAGTTATTTAACACTAGCAACCCAGATGTCGAAGCTACAAGAACATTAGAAGACCCATAGAAGACTGAAGTACCTACCCCAGATAAAGAAGAGGTATTACTCCTGAATCCTAGGGAAGAATCTCAACAGCGCGCAGTGACTATGTCAAAAGAAGATAAGAATCATAATGGAAAAAGATATATCGAGACGAAGCTCACTAGAAAGAAGGCTAGAAAGTTAAGTAAGAAGAGGGATAAGATTGAAAAGTTATAGAAGGTTCCAGAGGGAACTTCGTAGGAGGAAAATTTGCAAAATTGAAGCTTTGTCGGGATATCAGAACAACGACACATGACACTTTGCTGTGGTGAAGCAATATAGCTGTTGGGGACCTTATAACTGTTCAACCGATGCTCTTAATGGATAGAAAGGAATTTATGGTTCACCACTAAACCGTTGGACCGCGCCATAATGGACCGAACAAAGTTAATGAAGGCTTCATACCCGTTGCAAGAGACTCGTTTCCAAGTTACCTATTTATCTCGTCGTGCCACGCACCGAGAACACTTTTGCTAACCAAGAGTTTGAGCTCGCAGACTAAGTGAATTGTATAAAATGATCATTGTGCTCTTGTTGTTTATTCTAGTGCAGTGTCTAAGTTAATTTGACCCCGATATAATTAATCCTGAGCACATATGTCCAATGAGCGCAACCCAGTCGAAGAATCAGTTACATAATTACTCCTCGACCTGATGACTGAAAGAGTCATGTCGGAGAGAGGATTATCCGTATGTGTACAGGCTTCATCCACGAAGGCAGTGCAAGCATCTCCATCAACTTCTCGAGTGAGACCATCCTGACCATCAGATGAGAAGTGAACCAAGCACAGGGATGATCTCGCAAATGCTAAATTGATCCCGAGAATATTACCCGCCTATCTACCACCTTTGAGTGGCGCAATAAATCGAGACAGTGTGCCCAGAGACTTTGAGTATGCCTTGGTCACTGCGTACCTCCAGAAGGGGATACGCGCAGTTCATACAGATCAAGAAAATATTGCAGCGTTGAAGTTTAACGACTTCAACCTCGGCGACAGGAAGGTCTATAACATGCTCGCCCCACATAAGTACCTAACCAGAACAAAGGGAAATAATTTGAAGATAATTCCCCAGTCATGGACTATGAACCTTGCACAGTCCACACTGCTCAACGCCATGAAGATTCCTCACTTCGGAAGACACCAAGAGGTGAATGCAGGTGTCAAGATGCTACTGTCCTATTACCATGGTGGTTATTTATGGCTAAAACATCGTATAACAGTTGATACGACATTGATCAATCAGATCACATGGTTGAGTATGCAAGGCCCTGACCTAGAGGATTTCTATCCTGAAAAAACCATGGAACACGCTCTAGATCAAAGGATCAAGGACACCTACAATGATGTCGAGAAGGGAACACAAGACTACAAGGTATCTTCTATCCAGAGTAGCGCAGTGCGCCTCTCCTGTCAATTGATCGTAGGAAAGTTAATACAAAAGAACCGACCCACCCAAGTCACTGGTTTTGTAGTCGACGACGCAGGGAAGTGCGCGGAGGGCTTACAAATGAATTGGGTGCAGTACCTGGTGAACCAATTAGAACTCAACTGCAGAGAAGCCTAGGATCAAGGGTACATATTTCATTTTAGCTGGCTATTGATCCTGATCACTTTTATTGCCTAAGAGATGCCGGAAGGTGCGACCTTCCCGGACATCGAGCCCTTTGAACCACTGGCCGTGAAGTTCAGTACACTGTGGTACTCGAGTGAAATGAATAAGAAATGGCAGTCAAATGCCATGTTCCACACATACTATAATCAGCTGAAGGTAGCCATCCATTCTGAGCCTCGCATGACTCCAAATACTCTCCACAGGTTTCGGTCTTTGATGAAGTTTAGCGCTAATCGACATTTTATTTACATCACAGCGCGCGTTGATGGACATAAGAAACAACTGCAGTCCTACTACAAACTGACGAAGGAGGACTTGGAGGATATCACCAAGGAATGATCGATGGACCTCCTTATTCTAGCAGACCCTACATAGATATCTGACATAGACAGCCCATAAAATGTGCAGGATACACCTGGACCTAGCAAGACAAAGAAGACTGAAGAAGTTCAGGATTTAGACAGTACATCCGTAAAGACTTCTTCCATATCACCGGATCAAGGGGGTGATGGTGATGAGATAGATGGCACAGAAGCCGAGCAAAATAAAGGCTAGGTAACATCGCCTAGAGACGAGGAGGACCCCTCAAAGAAAAGGAAGGTTTCCCCTCCGAAGGTTTCTTCCCGGAAGAAGTCGAAAGCAACAATGACCAAGTTGCAGACTATCCTCACCCTAGATGACTTCGATTTCATCGTAGCAGCCCTAAATGATGCTTCGCTGGAGATAGCAGAGAAACAAGAGGCTAAGCAGGAGGAGATGTACAATGGAATTGAGGTTGAGTTCCAAGGGGTGTAGCAGGCAATACAGTCCAACCGTGTAGTTTCCATTGTGCCTTTTTCAGTGGGAACACCAGAACTGGGAGATGAGCCAGCTCAACTCCATCGAATTACTGATATAGTCTAAGCTCACCTTCGACGAGCACATGAAGAAACAACGCAAGAAAACCAGGCTTTGGCACAAGTACAGGGAGTCCTTCTAGAGCAATGCAGTACTACAGAACACGAAAAGCTTTCTCTCCAAGTGAAGTGGTATGAAGAAAAATCATAGCTACAACAAAGAAAGGAACAGTTGCTTGTAGAGCAACTCGAAGTAAAGGAAATGGTCAATAGATCGCTTCGCTCTGTGATAGTCATAGAAGTAAAAACCGAAGAGCGAGTTCCAAAGCAAGTGGCGCAACTTGAAGAAGTGATCCAACAACTACAACAACGCATCACAGATTTGGAACTATGCATTGTGCCCAAAACCCCACAAGACGTAAGAGACCTAAGGGAAGCAATTGCCCGCAACGCAGTTGACAGACTAAAATCTCTTGCCCTAGAATGCAAGAAGTTGAGTAACCACAACACCCAAACATATGAGAACCTCACCGAGAATCCAGAGTTACATACATTGGAGTCGTAGCTCAAGGAAGTGAAGCAGCACACAAACACACTATAGGCGTAGCTGAAGGCCCTGTCGTCCGTAGAAAGAATGAAGCAGTCTCAAGAGAAACACACCACCCAACAACAGATCCATAAGATTCAAAGCATAGTTATGGAAGTAACTCAACGGCTCCAACCAGTACAAGATAAGGCATGCCAATTATTCATAGAGGTTAAAAGCCGAGGAGCAGAGCTAGAACAGGTTGTCACCGTAACAGAACAATGCCTAGAAGGGCTAGTGAATGACGCAGTGATCTAGGAGTTCACCGAGAAAGAGGTCGTAGCACAACAACAGGTTGAAGTAGCTCAAGTAAAGCTCGAGGCATTTGAGGCAGAACTAGTCAGAACAGAGTGACTTGGGATGAGTCACAGGTGAGTGTTGGGGGCCTGTTGGCCCTTGACCAAGTTTTGGGAGATTCTTGGTCATGTTCACCTATTTTGGACTTCGACAGCCTGTTGAAGGAGGAACGCAAAACGAAGCGGAGATCACGAGATCTCGACCACTTTTTGGGTTTTGGGATTATGTAATTGGATTGGGATATTGACCCATGGGTTTACCCATGCTTAGGCCTATTTTGTAATGTATAAATAGATGTCTAGGCAATGTAAGGAAAATAATCTATGTGATGTTAGGCCACTAGTAAGATGTGAATGTATGCTAAGTGCAAGTAGGGTTTGTAAGTGATTTGTGCATGACTGTAAGAGACTTGCAGAGCTAAGTGCAAGTGGTTGTAATAGACGGTGGAAGGCTTTGTGCTGTAATGCAAGGAAGAAGGATCTAGCGAGCTGCGCATATCTTTTGTCCTATGCGGAGAAGGGTTCTGAGGTTCTGTGCATGTAACCTATTGAAGAAGCTAATAAAGAATAAGAGTTGGTGGACGTAGCCCCAGGGTGGGGGTGAACCATGTAAATACTGTGTTACTCTACTCTGTGCGATGTTCTGATGCATTTATATGTTATTTTCTAAGTGCTTTGAGATGATTAGATAGATCTGTGTATGCTTAGTGCTAATGATATGTGAGAATTTTATATCTTATCTATATGAATATGCTTAGTGCTTGATTTGCTAGATCTGATCTATTTACCTATGCTAAGTTCTTAAATACATTAGATCAGTGTGAATCCTGCGAAGATCTATTTTATCAGCAAAGAGGATATTGATTGCATATTAAGGAATTGACGGTGCTAAGTGCTCTATTAAGTATCATAATCACAGATCTTTGTCCCAGCTAAGGTTGCAGACACTTGAGCCTTTCAACCACCCCTGCCTCTACCTCGGGTGAGACTTCATCTACTTCGCAGGTGTTGCCGAAAGGGTCGGTAGTTAGGGTTTTGTTGGTGCGCTGTTGTAGTGTTGAACCGTGGGTCTGCCCTACCTAAATATTTTGTTGTTATTTCTCTACTTTTGGCTATTCCTCTTCTTCATTCAATTCTTCATCTACTTCTTCTTCTTTCAGATATTTTTCATGATCTTGTTCCACTGAATCTTTGCTTCTTTATTTTATCTTTCATCCATCTGTCTCATAAATCGTCACATTGATCATTTCCACTATTCTATTGAGTCTTAGATTGAAACATTTGTATGCTTTTCTTTTACTTGAGTACCCAACTAGTATGCCTTTATCAACTCGAGAGTCGAATTTTCCAATCTTTCCATCTTCTCTTTTGATATAACATTTTCTTCCAAACACTCTAAAGTGCTTCACATTTGTTGGTCTTCCTTTCCATAGCTCATAGAAAGTCTTATCACTGTTATCTCTGAGCACTCCTCTTTTCTGAATGTGAGCTATTGTATGCACTACTTGTACCCAAAAGATGTCAGTCAACTTGGAATCCATTAACATGGTTCTTGTCATTTCCTATAATATTATGTTCTTCCTTTCGAAAACTCCATTTTGTTGAGGTATCTTGGCTACTGAGAATTTCCTCTTTATCCCATGCTTGCTATAGAAATTCATGAAATCCTTTGATGTAAATTATCCTCCATTGTCTGATCTCAAACACTTGATTTTCGTTTATGTCTCAGTTTCAACCATTTCCTTGTATATATTGAAGTGTTCAAATGCCTTTGACTTATTTTTGAGAAAACAAACTGCAGTCATTCTTGTGTAGTCATCAACCAGTAGCATAAAGTAGTGTTCACCATTCAATCCCTTCATTATTGTTGGTCCAACTAGATTTGTATGCAGAACTTCTAGAAGTTTCATTCTGGAGTACTCTTTTGATTTGAACTTTCTCCTGGTTTGTTTTCCCTGCATAAAATGTTTTCATAGAGTATTTTTTGGCTTCAAGATTTGGGGCATTTCTCTTATTGCTTCCTTTCTGCTGATTTTGGTGAGATTATCAAAATTTATGTTACCCATTCTTTTGTGATAGAGATAAAACTTTCATCTTCCTTTCCTAGAAAACATTTTTCTTTTCCAATTTCATTCAGTACATAAATGTTGCTTGGAGTTCTTACAACTGTAGCCACCAACTTCTCCGAACCTGTTTTTCTTATCTCTCATTTTTGTGAGTCAAACAAAAGTCTGTGTCCTTGGTCACACATTTGAGTTACACTTAGTAGATTGTGTTTCATGTCTTTGATTAGTAGTACATTTTCTACCCTGGCATCCTTGCTTCCAATATTGACTGTGCCTCTTCCTATAATTATGGTTGAGTTATCATTCCCAAATGAAACTGATCCATCTCTTTCTTTCTTCAATGTTAGGAACCTGTCTTTATCACATGTTATATGCTTTGAGAAACCAATGTCAACATACCATCCATGTTTCTTGTGTTGAGCCTGTAGAGAAGGATTGCATTATTCATTGTTGTATTGATCATGTTTTCTTATCCATATACTTTGTGGTTCCTGTATTTGACTGTTGATACACTGTTGTGATTCTCTGGGAGGAACAATCAATCTACAATATTTGGCCATGTGTCCAATTTTTTTACACTTGTAGCATTCTACTTTTGTGTTCAAGGATTCAAATTTGTTGTAGATTTTGTACTGTGCTTCATGAGACCTTCTTGGATAACCATTTCTTGTGTAGTCTTCATAGTTATTTATGTTCTTGATATTGGCTCTACAATTCACAGCTTTATGCCCAGAATTATTACATGAATAACATTAACCAAGAAAAATTGTTTGATACCTGGGGGTGGAAGATATTTTGAATGGTGTTTCTCTTCTGAATCCTTATTCTTCTCAAGGTTGTTGTTGATTCTATATCCTGAATATTCTGGGTGGTGCAGCGTCTTTGTAATATTATGCTTGATTCCTCTTGCCTTATTCCTTCTTAGGAGAGCCTTTAACTGTTTCTACATAGCTTCTTTGTTCTGTTTTCTTGGAACTTGAGCCTTTCTCTATCTGGTTTTATCCTAGACTAGATTTGTCATGGCATGAAATTTGAATGCTAATTATCTTATCTAATACTCTGGTGTTGTTCTGCTGCATGTCCTTCTTCTGAAGATATTTTCTAAGAGTAACAATCTTTACTTCCAAGCCTTCAATCATCTTGTATTTTTCATCTAGTTGACCTCTGAGTTCTTCTTTAATTATTTTTTCTTCTTCTACTTTAATTTTTATCTTCACAATCATCTTCTCGACTTCTTCATAGTTGGATTTTTGAGATCCTTCTTTATCTTTTAGTTTTTCCTTGAATGACTTGATTTTCTTTCTTTCAATCCTTATCTCTTCTAGTGCACTGATTAATTCTTCTCTGAGATCAACTTCTCCTTATTCTTCGAATATTCTTCAAAATATTTTACTGCCATGAAGAGTAATATTTCGGTATCACTGTCACTGTCTTCATCTTCGTCTGATGAGGAAATGTCTTCCTTGGTGCAAAGAATTTTCTTGAAGAGTTTCTTTTTGTTTATTCTAGCCTTTTGTTTTTTCTTTTTCTTTTCTTCTTCATCACTATCTTTATTCTTATGAGGACATTTAGAAGCAAAATGATCAATACCACCACAATTAAAAAATTTCAATGGAAGCAAACCTTTGTATTTGTCGGTTCCTCTCTGCAACTTCCTTACAAAGTTTTCCATTTCTTCATCTTCCTATGAATCATCCCTGCAACTACAATCTAAATTTGGCTTTTTTTTTCTCTTCTTATTTGTCTTCTTGGATGCTTTGAATGTTGCTTCTTTTGTGACTGGGTTCTCTTGTTTTTTTCTCATTTCATAGAATGGTGAGTATCCCATGTAGCTCTTTCTTCGAGGGATAAGATCTTTGGATCAAATCTCATAGGTAGAGACCTTAGCACTTTTTGAACGACAATTGATTCCTTCATCTTTTCTCCTATACCTTTAATAGTATTCACTATTTCATCAACTCGTAGAAGGTAGGATGCAATGTCTTCATCTTCCTTCATGTTCAAATGTTCGAACTTAGCTCTGAAGGTTTGTATTTTATCTCCCTTAACTTTTTCATCTCCTTCATAAATCTTTTGAAGCTTATCCCAAAGATATTTTGTAGAATCGCAATGCATAACTTTGACAAATACTGAATTAACAAGACTGTTTAAAATAGTACCTTTATCCTTTTAGTTGTTTTCTTCAATTTTCTTTCCATCCTTGTATGTTGTGGGTGTGGATGGTGTTGTGTATACATCTACTACTACTCACCAGACATCAAATCATTGTCCCTGTAAAAAGGTTTTCATTCTTATACTCCATAATGCATAATTTTGACCATCAAATTGTGGTGATCCAATCTTAGCGTATTCCATGATCTCCTTCCAGTGGTTAGACTTCTTATTGAATAACCTGCTCTGATACAAATTGTTGGAATACTGAGAGGGGGAGGTGAATCAATATTAATACTTTTATTACTTTTTAACCACAATATGTATTGTTTAAATTTATGAGTAGTTCATCAATATCATCACAAACATCATGACTAATATAAATGAACAATGAACAATAAGCAGCCACACAAGTACATAATACACCAATATTTTATGTGGAAACCCAATGCAGGAGAAAACCACATAATGCTTTTCTTATATGCCAAAAGATGTATATTCATAAGAAGCACCAACTTCCTTGTTTTCCATCTACAACTGGAAGGAGTCTAGAACCCCCTAGTTTCTTAGGCTCCAACCTAAAGTAATCTAAAAATCCATTAGTTTTCCGGTACCAACCGAAAGGAGGATAAAACCCCCTTTCCTTGCCCTGTCCAACCACATTGAAATGTAAGTTGTAGTGCCTAACTATCTTTTTTTTTTTCAGGACTCAAAAATAAATAAATGTTTTCTAAAATCTCCTACTGAAATGATTGAATTTAGTCTATAATTTCTTTCAATATTTTCTTATACTGGGAATAAAAAACATCGACATATTAATGATAACAATATAATGAAAATAGCAGTAACATCATTATAACAAGAGAATAACAACATATTAATGATAACAACATAATAACAACAACATAAGGATGGCAGACCAATTGGTAAAATACATACTTCCACCTACAGATTTGGTTGATTCATCCCCTGGTTCACTTGTTCTTGTGTCTGCCCAAACTGCCCAACTGAATATTAACCTCCCAACCAACTAGCAACAACCTATCTGGCTCCCTAGATCCATGAATCCTTGCTTTTTCCTGGCCCCTGAGCTCAAAATTCCAAGCAACGTAGTTCCCTGTGAGAGTTCCCCCCCCAACAAAATTGTTCTCCCAATTTTCTCCCCTTCTCTATCTTTCATCATTTCTCAAAACCAAAATATCAGCTCCCCTTCCAAGTCCTCCTCCTTTTGCCTTATTCTCCTCTCTCAAATCCCCCTCATTAATCCCCCCATTAATTCTCGAACAAACTTAGCCTCCCATGAATTCTCCAACATCCTTATCCCCTCATTAATTAATTCACCCACCTTTTTAATAATAAAATAATAAATGTCTCATTTAATATATTTTAATAATTAATTAAATTTAAATTAAAAACTATGATAAAAATTAATCAATTTGGGTTGTTACATACACCCACCCTTTAAGAAACTTCGTCCTGAAGTTAGAGTAATTTACAATACAAGGGTAATGACACACGATTCATACATCCACATCAAATAAACAACATTATCAATTTAAAACACTTATACATACTAGTGTACATGTGCAAGGCATGCATGTGTAGCTAGCACATACAAGACTCACACATGCACTAATGACAATAATTATCACTCCTAAAGTAATTCTTGCATGTGTCCAATCCAATCAACAATACCATTCATTTCATAAAAGATAGTAGACCAATTAGATGTTTGCGAAATCCCTCAATTATAATAATTTAGCACAAGCAACATTCACTTAGATAATTGTAGTTTAGTTAAGAAAATATAAACACACACACACACACACACACACACACACACACACACACACACACACACATTAAAAACGAGGAAATCAAGAAATTCTACCATAAGGCGAAAGCCCCACACACTCTCAACTACTTCTAGTCATTCTTCCTTCCTAACCTACTTCCATCGTCCATCCCTATCCTTCCTCTATTGGACTATATTGGAGCGTCAACTATATTGACCTAACTCCAGATAGAACCCGTAAGAGGAAGTGCCAACTCTCTTGACCAATCTTCCTCAACAGACAACTGACAGTCATCATCACATGTCTAGGGGAGCGTGAGATAACACCATCCTCCCATGACTCCAGGTTTCAATGGATACATAGTGGGAAATGCCTCTACCCCTCGTAATAAAACTAGGGTCAACACCCTACCATGGACCTATTAATGGGTCTTAAATCCATTGACTCAACAGTAGGAACCAAACCCGCCACCGAGGCCCAATTAGACTCTGCAGCGTTTAAATATGGAATGGTTCTCCAGATCTTGTGATCCAGCCAATTTATCAATGGGATTTTTTGTGTTTTCTCATGAATTCTCTTCCTTCAGTTAGGACTGTTCTTCTCTGTACTTTCTCTTGGGGTGGGGCTGGTATGAGAGATGCAAGCCAGTATAAACCAATTTGACAAATAACAAGATTAAGTTTTAACTACTGGGGAAGAGGCTAAGCTTGGGATAACCCACTACTCAAACATGCAGACAATGATTCTATACCATAGGCCTAGTACTAATACACTAACCAAATGAGCATCCAATTACTATCTGAGAGACGAACTATCAGAAAGAAATCACATATGTAACAAGATCATGGTAAGAAAAATAATTCATCTACCATAACCATTGATCACTTAATAACACAACGATTGTATCTTCATCATTAAAGCATAGAACATCAAAACATTGCACCAGATAACTTGACAACAAAATTAATTTCTCTTACTCATTACTGCATCATTCATGGAAAATGATAGGAAGTAGTTCTTCTCCAAGTCCAATCACATACATCTGATGAAAATAGCTTGTCTTTGGTCTAGAAGGACTTCTTAATTCATAGCAGTCTCAAAATAATTCTTGACAACCAAAAATGAAAGAGTTCTTACAGTACAGTTTGAACCAAACAAATTCACCACGTGGCGTCATCGTCTAACAATTCTTTAACAGTCCACTCGAGATATCTCTTGAAAAGGGTGATTTCTTTCATATTCAGACCAACTGATAAACATTTCTTCACAATTTTGGGCCCATGGGAATCTATGTTGTTCCATTGGGGCCGCATATATTCCTCTGTTATCCACTGCATGCACTCGGTACTTTACCAAACTGGAGTTCAAATGCTATAGCACGGTTTGAGCTCTGATCGGGTGTTCTGCGAATTGTTGCACTTGCCCTGGCCTTGCATCGGTTATCTTTGCGCACTCTTCGGTCCATAGCGAGTCTTGTTCGGTATGCATCTTGAACACATCGCTCAGGTCAATAAATTCATCGGGGGTGCCGAACTTAGGGAGCCCAGAATCCTTCATTGCTCCGATGATCCAGCTCCAGTGTTTCTTTCGAGTTCTTCGGTGAGGCCACAGGGCGAGATCTGTTCGGTAGTCGAGAGGATTTTTCCTGAAATCAAGGTAGAGGTAGTTTAGTTATTAAGAAACTTATGATAAGACATAAACAAACCGAATAGACCAACGCATACCTATGTAGCTCACTAGTCTCAATCGTTTTTAATACTTACATGATCCCAACCGCTCCTTTGAATGACTTGTGATGACCTAGCCCAAGCCGTCGTTCCTCTTTAGTATAAATGAGTTATGCCAGCGTGCCATAGTGTGGAAAATCAGGTAAGGTAGATATGATTGTCGGAACCGTCACCGCAACCACTTGACCTTTGGGGCTAGGAAAGGATGACAGAGCAAAGTGTGTGCACGTACGTTCCCAACAGATTGGATACCGTAATAAGTAAGTCGTTAAATGCCTCGGGTTGATGCTAGTTGTTCCTCCAGAAGCCATACCATAAAGTGTGTCAACCATCATTCATTAATAATGAGATCCGAGACTTTTTAAAGAGATTGGGATGATCGTACCGAATATTCCCTATGACTCCGATCGGTGGCGCTTTATGCATTCTGGATTGCATCCGTCGAGCAGCTGTGATGCATTAAACCTTCAAGACATCCTGTTGTGAGGTGTGATTTGTTCTTTGGAACACTCTGTTTTTCTTCCTCACTCCGCTATAAATTCTATGAGTTCTATGGAGAATTCTATGCATATGCCGATTTTCTACCTTCACAATGCTGGTTTTGCTAGTTTAACTCTAGTGAAACTCTGTGTAGTGGTATTTCATCACCCGCAGATGCTTAAGCGACTACGTTGTCATATTGTGGGATCCCCTTTAAATCAGAGATGGGGTTTGCGAGGTATCCGTAGTGCCAGGTCCGAGCCTCAGCGTGCTTGGGACCATTTCTTATTGGTTTCCAGAGTCTCCGAAGCTTCGACATAAGGTACCGGCCTTTGCTTGGGAATGGTGTCAGCATCTCAAGTGGAGATGGGGATGGAGAGAGGTACGCCTGAAAGGCATATTCTTGGGGCCACGCCCACTCAGGAGAAGACACCACAAAAAAAGGGAAGGCCTAGGAAAGATAAGGGAAAAGGGGAAGGAGACCACCTCCCAGCTGAGCCGAGTGTGCATCCAATCGCCGAGGATTTTACGAAGCATGCTAACCGGTTGGAGCCCATCAGGACCATTAATAGAGGAAGCAGGAGGCAGAAGGGAAGGGAAAAAGTACCAGGTTCTTCTATTAAGAGTCCCATTCAACAGTTGGAGCGGGCCCAACTTTCCATAGCCAAACTCTACCAAGAAAATAGAGAGATGCTATGTCAGTTGGCGGAAAAAGACCAGGAGGTATCATCGTCATAGGGCTGCAAAGGAAGCACAGTTTGGCTGTAGAGATGGCTTCGGGAAGCACAAGATACAATTGTGCAGCTGCGCGAGGTGCAACAGATGGCTGGAGAAAAGAACATAGTGCAAGGCACGAGTAGTAACCTGGGGGAAGGTCTGTGTGAAAGAGATGCATAATGGGCAGTCCTTTGCTTTGCATTCTCCTAAGTGACGCTTGACACTTTTCCTTTTTTCTCTTTTGTTGTAAAGATATTCGTGTTTTCACTGTAACCGGGTCGGTTGGTCGCGGTGTCGGCATTGCTTATTTGTATGTGATTTGAACTCAGCGAGAGCTTTTAATATGAAAAATCAAAAGTGTTTTGAATGTATCACACTCTCTTTTGGATGCAAAATTAACCATGTTCTCTTATCTAATTTTTTGCACAAATTATTAGATTTTGTAATCGTCATTGTTGCATTGTAAGTTTGTTGAT
Source organism: Picea mariana (assembly GCA_032191745.1). Taxonomy (NCBI): domain Eukaryota; kingdom Viridiplantae; phylum Streptophyta; class Pinopsida; order Pinales; family Pinaceae; genus Picea; species Picea mariana. Next base: position 48,594 of record JASDQU010307059.1, on the reverse strand, counting down.
ATTTTCCCTTTTTAAAACTTTCGATATCGATTGATGCTAACGTGGCATTATTAACCCAGGGTCATTAAAAATATTTAATCATAAAAAAGGCATTCGGCTGGTGGGTAAGGATTGTACTTGGGACCTTGCTCACGTTGAAATCACTAAGAAAAGACTAGATATTACGACTGTTGATACCTGGGTGGCATCAGGGATCATTATTTATAACAAAACATTAATCATTTTGTAATCCCCGATGCCAAAATTGTTTCAGGAGTTGGCGATGTCACTCCTCTATTTGCGCAACGCTCACTATTACACTTTTATGTTGAAGACGAATGGACTGGTCTTCGGAAAAATGCCTGCCGAGGCTTATTCGCAGAATAGAAAGGCTTTCATCGGCCGAATCCGATGAAGGTCGGCACTCGACTATTTTGAATTCACAAGTGATTTTCTTCACCTTTTACCTCTACCGATGCTGAACTTCCTAAGTGAGTTGGGGAAAAATTTAGGTCGCCGATTCCTCGAGTAGTTGTTAAGTCCCCTTTAGAGTTAATATGATTCTTTGTTGTATGTTCAAGAAAACTTTAAACAATTCAAACATGGAAAAACAAAAGACGAGCATGATCAGTAGTGCAATTTCAAAACTGAAAAGGAAACATACAGTGCGAGGGATCAAGTGGTACCCAAAAGGTAGAGAATGGACACAAACTTTTTAGGGTGTGTTGAGTGCTCAACAAATGGCGATTCATTGGGAAAAAGAAGAATCTCTGTTTCTCCTTCGTTTCCCTTGAGGTATTATCGAACCACAAAGTAGATATCTCTGACATTTCTTTTATTCATATTAACTGATTTAATTACATATATATATGTATATATATATTTATTTATTTTTATTATTATTGGAAGTATTGTTTTAGGGCTTGGTCGTTTACTGGGAGGGCATCAGGTTCCCCCCTTAGATTCTACAACTGGTAAGTGCCTACCCTAATCTTCTCAGCCACCTGGAAAGGTCCAAGCCATAGATTCTGAAACTTAGAATGTTTCCCTTTTGGTTCATTTGCTTTGTCCCACTTCAGGACCAAGTTTCCTGCTTCAAAATTCTTCTCTTCAGCTTTATGCTCATCGAACCATCTTTTCACTATCTATTGATGAGCTAAGAATTTTGACTTAGCCTTTTCTCTCTCTTCTTCCAACATGAGTAGAGTGTTGATTCTTTGTTGCATGGCCGACGAGGGTTCTTCATTGGAATCTTGGGCCAGCTGAAAAGATGGCAGATAGAGCCCATTTGGGAGGATGGCTTCTTTCCCGTAGACCAAAAAGTATGGGGAATTTCATATACTTCTTTTGGTGTGACCCTATCGGCCCATAGCGCATTATGAAGTAGATTATGCCAATTTCTTTGGTTATCTATAACCGTCTTCTTTAATATCCTTACCAGGTTTTTATTAGTTGATTCCACCACACCATTTCCCCGAGGGTAATAATTTGCAGAATACTTGATTATGATTCCTTTGTCCAGAGAAAAATTTGTCAATAGGGTGGAAGAAAAGTAAGCTACGTTATCAAAGATCAGAATAGAGGGGACACCAAACCTTGTGATCAACTGTTGTTCTATGAATTGGATCACTATATTCTCGTTAACATGAGTTAGAGGGATGGCCTCTGCCCATTTTGTGAAATAATCGGTGGCAATAAGAATGTACTTGTGTAGTTTTGAGGAGCTTGGTGTAATTTCTCCTATGATATCCAACCTCCATTGCGCAAAAGGCCTAGAGATAGTCATAGGTTGGAGTGGGATTGCTACCCTTTTCTCCTTTCTAGTGCTTATTTGACAAGTCTTACAGTTTCTAGCGTAAGTGTGAGTGTCTTTGAACAGGGTGGGATAGTAATAGCCGGATCTTAGAATATTATGAGCGGTGGTGTTTCCTGCAAAATGTCCTCTAGTGGGGCCATCATGGAGTTCCTTTAGCACTTTGTCTGCCTCTTCACGTTCGATACATATTAATAGTACCCCATCATAATTGATCCGGAAGAGCACCGAATTTATAAGGCGATATTGTGCAGATTTTAATCTCAGGGCTCTCCTTTCCCTAGGGTTGAGGTTCTTGGGACAAGTCTCGTGATGTAGAAGATAAGTTAAATCCTTGTACCAGGAGTCTTGTCCTGGGAAGATGTATGCTACTTCACTGCACCATAGTGCTATTTCATTCTCCCATCCAGAATCTTCAGTTACTTGATCGTGGGCATTGGCTGCGAGCTTGCACAAACCTTGTCCTTTTACTAGTTTGGCAGGTTTTATATCTAGATCAAATTCCTGGACTACTTCCATCCAGTTCCCTCTTCTTTCCCCCATTTCTTGTTGGGTAAACAAGGATCGAACTGCAGGGTGTGAAACAATTACTTTAGTGTGATTCTTGAGGATGTAAGGTCTGAAATGCTTCACTTCCTTATAAACCGCATAGACCTTCTTGTCTATAGCCGGATAATTGAGCTCATCTCCTTGAAGATTAGTACTCATAAATGACACTGGGGCTTCATTGTTTTCAGCGTCCTTCTGAGTCAAAACTGCAACTAACGATTGGTCGGAGGCGAAAGTATAAAATAAAAATTATCTATTGAAATCGGGACTTCATAATACCGGGGCCCGGGATATGGCATATTTGATATCGTTGAAATTGTTTTTTCGCTCATCATCCCACTTAAATTTGACATCTTTGTGAATCATCTTTTGTAAGGGTTTGATGATTTCGGCGAAGTCGGGAGTGAACTTCCTCACAAAATTGATTTGCCCGAAAAAGGACTGCACAACTTTCTTGTTATGGGGTAATGGGAGTTGAGCTATGGCCTTAATTCTTTCCGGGTCTATGCGAATCCCTGCTTGAGATATAATATGACCTAACAACTTACCTTCCTCGACACCGAAGATAGTTTCCTTAAGGTTCATAGATATACCGTATTTCCTGCATCTCTCAAAAATATGAGTTAAGTTTTGGATGTGCTCTTATCTATTCTTTGACTACACTGTTATGTCATCTAAATACACTACCACACATTTATTGATAAGTCCCCAAAAATCCACGTCCATGGCCCTTTGGAAGGTTTCTCCTGCGTTGATTAACCTGAAAGGCATACGATTATAGGCGAAGGTTCCCCACTTGGTTCAGAAGGTGATTTTTAAACGATTTTCCTCTGAAACCAATACTTGGTTGTAGCCTGAGAAATCGTCTAGTAGAGAGAAAATATCTGAGCCCAACACGGTCTATAGGAGTTGTTCCATCGACAAGACTGGATAATTGTCCTTTTCTGAAGCTCTATTGAGGTTTCAAAAATCTACGCATAGTCGGATCTCTCTCGACTTTTTCCTTACCGGAACAATATTTGCTACCTAGGTGGAATGCCTAACCTGGAGAATTATCTTCGCATCTAGAAGCTTCTTTAATTCCTGATACATGAGAGGTTCTAGGGATGGGTTATACTTTCAGAGCTTATGTTGGAAAGGTTTCACTTCGGGTTTCAACGAGATGGTGTGTTGAATAATGTAGGTATCATACGTTTTCAAATCCTTATAGGACCATGCGAAGACATCCTGGTATTGTCTGAATAATTTGAGGTAGGCTTTCCTCTCTTCCTTAGATATAGTTTTACCAAGATTCACATTCTTTGGGTTCTCTGGGGTTCCAATATTTACAGTTTCATGGAGGGGACAAGAGCTACCAGTCTTTGCAGTTTTAGGTCCTTTGAATTGTTCCTTTAGATCAAACATATTCTCTAGATTAGCTATCCCTATCGGGATTGTGTGAGCCATTGATTTATCCATATGTTGTTCTGCTCGAGGATTGGTTTCTGTTGATTGCTCTTGGAAATCTTCATCATCAATAGCGAGCTCTTTGAAATTGTCTTGGTTGGTTAAGAAGTTTATGATATATTCGTCTCCCTCAAAGACTTTCAAATTAGAAATGTTATTAGGTGCTGATGGTTTGTAGATCAGCTCTACAGTGAATCAGGAGGCTTCATAATCTTCTAAAGGCGACAGTCTGGAAGTGGATGTGGTGAAGGAGTCAGCAAGAATATTCTTCGCTTTGGGAATCGTAGTGATATTGAAAGCCTCAAAGCGCTCTATTAGCCTATGCAGCTCCTGCCGGTAGTTCTTCAGATGGGGTGAATATTAATGTATAGTATTTCTCACTTGTCTAACAATAATTTTAGAGTCTCCGAAAACTTTCAATTCCTTGACATCTAGATCTATGGCTTTCTTTAACCCTTGTACTAGAGCTTCATACTCGATAGTGTTGTTGGTACATTCGAATTCTAGTATACAGGACAAAAAATGATGTTTACCTTTATGATCGATGAGGATGTACCCCGCTCCTGACCCTTGTTGTGATTTAGATCCATCAAAATAGAGGGTCCAAATTCGTGAATGACAATCGCTCCTTTCTCTTCCCTCATTATTGTTTTATTCTCAGATATTTCCTTCCACAAGTCCTAGCGCAGGGTTTTGACAGAAGAGAGAGTCTCCTGTCGGCATCAACGATTCCTCTTGAAAAATCATTTCAGAGTTTTGGGTAAGTGGAACATTGGATAGGAGAGGAGCAAAGTTCCCGAAGTGAGAATCATAGGAATAATTGCCCAATATGGGGAAATATGTGGATGTGGGTTCATTTGGGGTTTCCAGATTAGTGACTGTATGCTTCAAATATCTCTCCCTATTGATTTTGATCATGTTCTTGTATCCCTTCAGTGGTAGCCAAAGGTGTGCCCAGTCTGTACTGAAATATCTGTTTAGCTTTTCAGACCAATCTCGTCTCAACAATAGCTGATATGCCTCTGGGATATCCACCACAATGATGTCAATTACTTGGACGAAATTAGGATGTGTTGCTATCCTGATCATCACATATTTGAGTTCTCCCATGACCTTGGCCTAGGTTCTGTCTAGTTGTATGACATGCTTATCACTTTTGAGAGGGACAACACCTAATTTATTACAAACGACCAAGGGAATCACATTAGAAGACACCTCAGAATCCACCAAACAATTGTGAAGGTTTCTGTTGAATACTTCAAACGTTAAAAGGAAAGGCGGGACAAAAGGTCTCTCCTTCCTACCTTGCAAGTAGGTATTTATGGTTGGCTTGCTTACCAGATTTGTTGGGGATAGATTTCTCTTCTGACCATTGCCTGTCGTCGGGTCTTCTACCAAGCTCAAAGCTTGCAATAGAAAGTCCTTCTATTGAGGAATCCTACATATGTACATAACTGATATATTATCTTTTAGCTTCTTCAAATCTTCGACCACGTTGTAATCTAGTTTGGGGATTCTTGGGTATGAATGATTATGAGCTTTTTATCGGGGGAGAAATATGTTTTCGGGTGATCGAGAGTTAACTTAATTTGTGAGGCCTGGGTGGCGTCAGTATCTTTCAAGCCGGTTTAACCTTTACTGCGTGTCTGTATCACCGAAGCTTCCGTGGGTTGTTCTTGAGTCTCAAACAGATCGTCTAAAGGCATGATTAGGTTGGGATCCCATATCAGCATGGCTGTGTCTCGTAGTGGGTCAATTTCTTCCTGATCAACAATATTCATGGCCGAAATGATCGACTGTTCGGTCAGGGAGACTTCATATAGAAAACGATTGGCCATTAAATTCATGGTGTGTACCCATTGAAAGAATTCTCTTTCAAAGTGATTTTCCTGGTGATAAGTACATAAAGAAGCAGACGCAACATTTCCTAGGTCAATGTTTAAGTTGGCTGGGGGAGGTTCAATTGCTTTGAAAGGATGGTTTCTTTTAAAGAAAGGCTTATAGGGATTTTGGCCTTGGTTTCCGTCTCCTGTGATTCTCTTCATGTCTATGATTTCATTTGATAATTTCTTAACCATGCGTTGTAGATCTTCTATATCTCCATTACCCTTGTCGGGAGTTTGTTCAGCCGGTTTCCCCGACGGTCTAGTCAAAAGGAGTCCTCTCCTAGGAGGGGGTTGGGTCTCTCTTTTCACTAAAGAGGCATGTCCTTCTTTACATCTTTTCATCTGGAATTCTATCGTCTTGGCCTCTTCAAAATTTTCCTCAAGGGTTCGTTTAGCGACTCCTTTTACGAACATAGAAATAGAAGCCGGAAGCGCGTTGGCGTAAACCTCGATTTGCAACTCTTGAGTCGGTTTCGCCGCGAGCTGGAATTTGTTTAAGATGGTCATGAATATTTGATTGAAATCTTTAAGCCTCTCTTTCAGACTCATGGTGGCTGAAAACAACTCAACCATCAGAGCTCCTGTAGTAGTTTCTTCCGCAAATTTATCTAAAAAATCTTTCTGGAACTTAGTCCAGCTAGTTATAGATCCTACTGGAAAATTAAAGTACCACGTGGAAGCTGAATTTTCAAACATGTAGGGAAAAATTCTGTAGACTACATCTTCATGTTGAATGTTCATAAGTCTGATCACAAGTATGAACTTCTTGATATGATCTTCAAGTAAACTTGAAGTTTTAGGATCGTACTTGGGGAGCAGCTTCTCCGGGTGCCGGGGAAGGTTATGTACTTGTCCAGGGATGGCTACTGCATCTCCGACCAACCAAGGTTGGTTGTTCTAAAGTGGGATTTCTCTTTCCTCCTCATGATCATTATTACCTTCCATTTCTTTGGAATCCGAGTCGAGCTCCTCTTCTTCTGAAAATTCGTTTGGCTTGGAGATGTTGCCGGTTGGCGTTTCGGGTATCAGATCGAGAGGTTCTTGGATTTCGGTAATCGAAAAATCTATTAAGTCTTCTACAGAGTGTACGAAAACTTCATCGGGAGTTCTAACCACTGGTTTGCTTTGTTTTTTTCTTCAAGGGAGGATGGGAGCTAAGGACAATGCACCGATTTTCCGGGCGTAGGCTCTAGTGATTCTCCTAAATTGATTGACTTCCTCATGAGGAAGGGTGTAGGGTATTTCAGGTTGAAAAGGTTCTTACTTGGGCTGGGGTGAGTTACCCACTTCAGGAGTACTTAGGATGTGTGGGATGTCTGTTGAATGACTAACCATGCATGTGGACCATTATGAATCTGAAGGCTATTCAAAATGCTATATAAATTATATACTCAACCATTCATTCTCAGGCCCTCCTTCTAGCGTCAATTATGTTAATGGGTCTTAAATCCATTGACTCAACAGTAGGAACCAAACCCACCATCGAGGCCCAATTAGACTCTGCAACGTTTAAAGATGGAATGGTTCTCCAGATCTTGCGATCCGACCAATTTATCGATGGGATTTTTTGTGTTTTCTCGTGAAGGCTCTTCCTTCAGTTAGGACTATTCTTATCTGTACTTTCTCTTGGAGTGGGGCTGGTATGAGAGATGCAAGATAGTATAAACCAACTTGACAAATAATAGGATTAAGTTTTAACTACTGGGGAAGAGGCTGAGCTTGGAATAACCTGCTGCTCAAACATGCAGACAATGATTCTATACCATAGGCCTAGTACTAATACATTAAGCAAATGAGCATCCAATTACTGTCTGAGAGACTAACTATCATAAAGAAATAACATATGTAACAAGATCACAATAAGAAAAATAATTCATCTACCATAACCATTCATCATATAATAACACAACGATTTTATCTTCATCATTAAAGCATAGAACATCAAAACATTGCACCAGATAACTTGACAACATAATTAATTGCTCTTACTGATTACTACATCATTCATGGAAAAATATAGGAAGTAGTTCTTCTCCAAGTCCAATCACATACATCTGATGAAAATAGCTTGTCTTTGGTCTAGAAGGACTTCTTAATTCATAGCAGTCTCAAAATAATTCTTGGCAACCAAAAAGGAAAGAGTTCTTACAACAACCATCGACCCTTGACTAATTGGTCGATGTCCTTATTTATAATATAAAGTTCAACTGAAATTAACGGCTAAGTACAGTTTGAACCAAACAAAAATCACCATGTGGCGTCATTGTCTAATAGTTCTTTAACAATCCACCTGAGATATCTCTTGAAAAGAGTGACTTCTTTCATATTCAGACCAACTGATAAACAATTCTTCACAAGTTTGGGCCCATGGGAATCTATGTTGTTCCATTGGGATCACATATATTCCTCTGATATCCACTACATGCGCTCGGTACTTTACCAAACTAGAGTTCAACTGCTGTAGCATGGTTTGAGCTTTGATCGGGTGTTCTGCGAATTGTTGCACTTGCCCTGGCCTTGCATCGGTTATCTTTGTGCACTCTTTGATCCATAGTGAGTCTTGTTCGACATTCATATTGAACATGTCGCTCAGGTCGATAAATTCATCGGGGGTGCCGAACTCAAGGATCCCAGAATCCTTCATTGCTCCGATGATCCAGCTCCAGTGTTTCTTTCGAGTTCTTCAGTGAGTCCACGGGGCGAGCTTTGTTTGGTAGTCGGAAGGATTTTTCCTGCAATCAAGGTAGAGGTAGTTTAGCGATTAAGAAACTTATGATAATACATAAACAAACCGAATAGACCAACGCATACCTATGTAGCTCGCTAGTATCAATCGTTTTTAATACTTACGTGATCCCAACCGCTCCTTTGAATGACCTGTGATGGCCTATCCCAAGCTGTCGTTCCTCTTTAGTATAAATGAGTTATGCTAGTGTGCCATAGTGCAGAAAATCATGTACGGTAGATATGAGCATCAGAACCGTCACCGAAACCACTCGACCTTTGGGGCTAGGAAAGGATGCCAGAGGTAAGTGTGTGCGTGTACATTCCCAATAGGTTGGATACTGTAATAAGGAGGTCGTTAAATGCCTCAGGTTGATGCGAGTTGTTCCTCCAAAATCCATACCGTGAAGTGTGTCAACCATCATTCGTTAATAATGAGAGCCGATACTTTTTAAAGAGATTGGGATGATCGTACCGAATATTCCCTGCGACTCCAATCAACGACGCTTTATGCGTTATGGATTTCATCCATCGAGCAGCTGTGATGCATTAAACCTTCAAGACATCCTTTCGCAAGGTGTGATTTGTTCTTTGGCATGCTCTGTTTCTTTTCCTCGCTCCACTATAAATTCTATGAGTTCTATGGAGAATTCTATGCATATGTCGAGTTTCTACCTTCACAACGCTGGTTTTGCCAGTTTAACTCTAACGAAACTCTTTGTAGTAGTGTTTCACCACCCGTAGACACTTAAGTGACTACATTGTCATATTATGGGATCCCCTTTAAATTGAGAACGGGGTTTGCGAGGTAGCCGTAGTGCCAGATCCGAGCCTCAGTGCGCTTGGTACTGTTTCTTATTGGCTTCCAGAGTCTCCAAAGCTTCGACAGAAGGTACCAGCCTTCGCTTGGGAATGGTGTTAGCGTCTCAAGAGAAGATGGGGATGGAGAGAAGTATGCCTTAAAGGAATATGCTTGGGGCCGCACCCTCTCAGAAGAAAACACCATAGAAAAGGGGAAGGCCTAGGAGAGATAAGGGAAAAGGGGAAGGAGACCGCCTCCCAGCCGAGCGGAGTGTGCATCTAATCGTCAAGGATTTTACGAAGCATGCTGTGATTGGAGCCTGTCGGGACCATTAATAGAGGAAGTGGGAGGCGGAAGGGAAGGGAAAAATCATCGGTTTTTTCTATTAAGAGTCCCATTCAGCAGTTGGAGCGAGCCCAACTTTCCATAGTCGAATTCTACCAAGAAAATAGAGAGCTATGTGTCAGTTGGCAGCAAAAGACCAGGAGGTATCATCGTCGTAGGGCCATGGAGGAAGCATAGTTTGGCTACAGAGATGGCTTCGGGAAGCACAATATACAATTATGCAGCTGTGCGAGGCATAACAGATGGTGGGAGAAAAGAACATAGTGCAAGGCACGAGTAGTAACCTAGGGGAAGGTCTGTGTGCAGGAGATGCATAATAGGCGGTCCTTTGCTTTGCATTCTCCTAAGTGACGCTTGACAATTTTCCTTTTTGCTCTTTTGTTGTAAATATATTCATGTTCTCACTGTAACCAGGCCAGTTGGTCGCGATGTCGACGTTTCTTATTTGTATGTGATCCGAACTCAGCTGGAACTTTTAATATGAAAAATCGAAAGTGTTTTGAATGTATCACGCTCTCTTTTGGATGCAAAATTAATCGTGTTCTCTTATCTAATTTTTTGCACAATTTATTAGATTTTGTAATCGTCATTGTTGCACTGCAAGTTTGTTGATATTTTCCCTTTTTAAAACTTTTGATATCAATTGATGCTAACGTGGCGTTATTAACCCAGGGTCATTAAAAATATTTGATCATAAAAAAGGCATTCGACTGGTGGGTAAGGATTGTACTTAGGACCTCCCTCACGTCGAAATCACTAAGAAAATACTAGATACTATGGTTTCTGATACTGGGGTGGCATCGGGGATCATTATTTATAACAGAAAATTAATTATTTTGTAATCCCCGATGCCGAAATTGTTTCGGGAGTCAATGGTGTCACTCCTCTATTTGCGTGACGCTCACTATTACACTTTTCTGCCAAAGCCAAATGGATCGGTCTTCGGCAAAATCCTTGCTGAGGCTTATTCACAGTAAAGAAAGGTTTTCATTGGTCGATGCCAATGAAGGTCAACGCTCAGCTATTTTGAATTCACAAGTGATTTTCTTCACCTTTTACCTCTACCAATGCTAAACTTCATAAGCGAGTCGGGGAAAACTTTAGGTCGCTGATTCCTCGAGTAGTTGTTAAGTCCCCTTTAGAGTTAAGATGATTCTTTGTTGTATGTTCAAGCAAACTTTAAACAATTCAAACAAGACAAGCACGAGCAGTAGTGCAGTTTCAAAATTGAAAAGGAAACATACAGTGCAAGGGATCAAGTGGTACCCAAAAAGTAGAGAATGGACACAAAATTTTTAGGGTGTGTTGAGTGCTCAACATGACCATACAGTGGCACTGTGTTGCTAGGATTTTTGTCATTGTATATTCAATTTTAGGCAGTATCGCCACATGAAAAACCTACACTTGTCCACTTATCATAACAATGCATTTGAACCAATATAATTTTACATACAAAATTCATACCATACTGTTTCCTGTTCGATGTTCACGACATCAACCTTTCATCATCATTATTCTTTGGATATTTCATATCCTATTCACCTGTATATTAGTCTATAATACAAAGCCATATGCATTATCATCATGTAAATTCATTTAATCATAATCTCAATCTGATATCCACGTAGCAACAACTTTAAATGTCAAAATTTTCAAGTTAGAAATAGATTGCATAATATCCATCATATTCAAATAACGTTAAACATTCATAGAATTGACATTCACATAGGTTCATATGTCTTAAAAGTTCAAGTGTATCATTAATAGTTTTACAATGAATAGAAAATAAAGATGATTAGGCCTTAAGTAATTCTAGTTGTCTAAGTCAAAAGGTGGCATTATATACACCCAACCTTCGGGAAACATATTCCCGAGGTGGTAAAAAAAGTGAGGGATGATCTCATCGTAAGGTCTCTGCATCCTCCCAAGTAGTAGATCCTGGGATATACTTGTCCCATTGGACCTTAACTTGATCTACCCGACGGTTACTGAGCTGTTGGACCCTATGGTCCAATATGTGTAACGGTTCTACCATGAGGGTTCCCGCATCCGATACCTGCAATTCCTTCCAATTCAGTTTATGAGATTCATCAGCAACATAATGATGTATAATAGATATTAGATACATGAAAAACATTATGATTTTTATGCAAGTGGGGTGGCAATACGAGATGATAGGCAATGGGTCCAATTCTCTCTTGGATTTTGAATAGTCCTATAAAACGAGGCGACAACTTTGTTCCCTTCCCGAACCGAATGGTACTCTTATTAGGCCTAATGTTAATGAAAAATTGATCTCCCACTTTATAACTTCGTTTAGTCCTATGTGCATTGGCATAACTTTTTTGTCTATCATGTGCTTCCTTTAGTCACTGCCTAATCTGAATCACCTATTGTTGGGGCTCATAAATGTCATACTTTCATCCACCTTTCCCTTCATCATTCTTCACATTTCATCACCCCATTAACCTTTTATGATATCATTTTCATAAATATATTTGGGTTTCACCTTATTATTTTCCACTTTATTCATTTTAGTATTAAAAGGGAAATTGTGATTACATATTAGAAAATTGACATGTTTT
>JASDQU010307059.1:5930-35846 GCA_032191745.1 Picea mariana | reverse complement strand
ACAGCTGGAAGGAGGCTACAACCCCCTAGTTTCTAAGGCTCCAACCTGAAGGAAGCTACAACTCCCTTATTTTTCCGAAACCAAATGAAAGGAGGCTACAACCCCCTTTCCTTGCCCCGTCCAACCACCCTGAAATATAAGTGCCAAAATATTGATACTATCACTGTCACTTTGTCACTATTAATTTTTCACATAAACCTATACCAATAACCTCTCACAATAATCTCCTCAACCAATCGGATCTGTCACTGTTACTACCACAACCTGTCACTATTGTTATACTTCATCAACTCCGCTCAAACTCTTATGTCACAAACCCTCATTCCAAGATCCACAAGAATTTCTTCCAAATAGAATACCCATTAACTACTAAGACATTTATGTGCTAGAATTCTATAGAATATAGACACTAACATACATAGTAAACTATACCTCTCAACTTGTAGCTAACCTGATAGATTTGATCTTCAAAGCTTGGGATTTTTCAATAGATCTGCGCCTTGTGCTCTGTAAACTCGTGGATGTTAGCACTTTGTCCCACTGTGGCTCGCGGATGTCTATGCCTTGATGGATCTGCAACTCACATATTTATTTTCTTTTCTAAGAGTCTACATTTTCCTTCATCGAACCATGTGGATGTCCATGCTCTTCCTTCACTGCAACTTTTGGATGGTTGCGCTCTTCCTTCACTGCAGCTCATGGATGTTTGTACTCTTCCTTCACTGCAACTCACAGATAGCTTCAAGAAAACCCTAGAAAAGTAATCTCAACTTCGTCCCTTCGGCTCCTGCAACTTCTATCTTCACTGAACTTCGCTACCTCAGACTCAGTGCTTCAGATTTGTTAGTAGTACCTTTCACATGACACTTTAAAACATAGATATTCAATGTGCTCAATAGGTTCTAATGGGAGTCTCTTGATCTCTTACTTATAATTTCGAAGTTCCTTCCTTTAGGGGCCATCTTATAACCATTTCACCCATCTTCCCTCTTCTAGGTCTAACCTACTTTCTTGTTGCAACTACTTTACCTATAATTAGTAAACTCATAACTTCTTGTTGCAATTAATTTATTTTTAATTATTTTCTTATTGCAAAAACTTTACCCATAATTAGTAAACTCATAACTTCTTGTTGCAACTAATTTATTTTTAATTATTTTCTTATTTCAACAACTTTACCCATAATTAACTTCTAGATGCAACCACTTTGACTAGCCAACTACTTGATGAATTTCTAGGAGCTTCTAGAATAAATGACTTTCTGTTGACCTTCTAGGGGTTTCTAGAATACTATTGAGGGTCCTCCAACTTCACAAAGCCATATCTCCTCAACCGTGAGGAACCACATGGTGTACCATGTATCACTAGAAATGACATGACGTGTATTATCCATGTATGATAGTATTATCTGCAACTATATTGTTCTTCATGTCAATATTCCTTGATAAACTTTAAGTTCCTTAACCACACCTCTAGGGATACCATAATTGGATACCAGACTTGCTTCAAGGGTTGACATCAATGAAAACCAACCCAATCTATCAACAATACCCCCCTTTGGCATTGATGGAAACACTCTGATGCAATACTAATGACGTAGCAATGCTCATGCTCCCCTTGTGACCATGCCTCTGATTACTCTCTCTCCCCCTTTGACATCAAAGGCAAAGGGAATCTTCCCTTTGGGGTTTCACCCCCTGTCTGGACTGTCCTTTGTGGTTGTTCCCCCTATATGACCTGTCCTTTGGGTTGTTCCCCTTGTCTGTGCTATCCTTTTTCTCTTCAATGGTGCTTCCTCTTGTAAATCCATGACATATATGAAAAGCATTCAAAAATCATTGTGGGGCATAAAGTATTGCAAGTTTCTGTCGAAGATACTCAAAGGCTTCCGTCAGAAGTGGTTTGGTGAAGATATTTTTGATCTACTCTTTTGTCCCAACATACTCAACCCTGATGTTCTTCTCTAAAAACTGTTCCTGTAGAAAGTGAAACATGATCGGAAGGTGTTTTGTCTTGGAGTGCATCACTAGATTCTTTGAGATACTTATTTTACCAGTGTTATCACAAAATATCGAAATGGACTCGTTATATTCAACTTGTATATCCTTCAATGTTTGTTTCATCTATAGAAATTGAGTACAACATATTGTTGTTGCAATATTCTCAACTTCTGTTGTAGACAATGGTACTGATGATTGTTTCTTCCTTAACCATGATACTAGACATTCACCTAAGTAGAAAGATACTCCACTTGTGCTTCTTCTATCATCAATGCTACCTTCCTAGTCTACATCTGTGTAGGAAAATAGAGATAGATCATTCCTGTTTGGATACCATAATCCAAATTCTTTTGTACCTTTGAGATATATGAATATCCTATTTACTTCCATAACATGTGATTCCTTTAGTCCTGCTTGAAACCTTGCAACTTTTCCAATTTCCTGCATCACATCTGGTCTAGAAGTTGTCACATAGAGAAAAATTTGAAACATTGATATGTAGTGTCTCTGGTCCGCATCCTTAGAATAACCATCTTTACTTAGCTTGCAACTCGTCTGCATAGGATTATTGACTGGTTTGCAACCTTCCATTCCAAACTTCTTTAGCATTTCTCTGATATACTTGGTTTGAGAGATGAAGATACCTTTGTTTCCCTGATATATCTGGAGACCCAAAAAGAAAGACAACTCTCCAAGTAATGACATCTCGAACTCATTCTGCATGTCTTTGGAAAATTGTTGACTCATCCTGTCATCGTCACTTCCAAAAATAATATCATCAACATAAACTTCAATTAGCAAGATACTATCTTGATTTACCTTTATGTAGAGATTGATGTCTACATTTCCTTTCTTGAACTCTTGTTGTTGTAAGTATCTATCCAGTATTGAATATCATGTGTTGGGGGCTTGTTTGAGACTATATAGTGCCTTCTTCAACATGCAAACATAGTTTTCCTTTTCTGACCGTTGAAATCCTTCTGGTTGCTCGATGTATACTTCCTATTCTAATTATCCATTTAGAAAGGTTGACTTTACATCCATATGATACACTTTGATATTTTTGGAACGTGCATAAGCTGGAATCATCTTGATTGCTTCCATTCTGGAAACTGGGGAAAAGGTCTCTTCAAAATCTATACCTTCAACCTAAGTGTATCCTTTACATACCAATCTTGATTTGTTCATGGTAACCTGTCCATCCTCATTCAATTTGTTTATGAAGATCCACTTTGTACCGATCACATTCTTGTTCTTCGACCTTGGAACTAGTTCTCGAGTGTAATTCTTCTCTATCTGATCTAACTCTTCATTCATGGCTTTGATCTAGTATTCATCCTTGCTTGCTTCTTCAAAATTGTTGGGCTCAAATGTGGATAGCAATGCTATGTTTTGTTGTTCTGGTGAATGTGTTCTTCTTCCAGTTTCAACTCCTGCATCTTTATTCCCAATAATCTATTTCGGTGAATGATTCTTCTGCACTCATTTTCTAGGTGTCTATGGAGGTACTATTGGCCCTTGACCAAGTTTTGGGAGATTCTTGGTCATGTTGACCTATTTTGGACTTCGACAGACTGTCGAAGGAGGAGTGCAAGACGAAGCGGAGATCATGGGATCTCAACCCCTTTTTGGGTTTTGGGATTATGTAATGGGATTGGGATGTCGGCCCATGGGTTTAGCCATGGTTAGGCCTATTTTGTAATGTGTAAATAGATGTCTAGGCAATGTAAGGAAAGTAATCTATGTGATGTTAGGCCACTCGTCAGAAGTTAATGTATGCTAAGTGCAAGTAGGGTCTGTAAGTGCTTTGTGCATGACTGTAAGAGAATTGTAGAGCTAAGTGCAAGTGGTTGTAATAGACGGTGGAAGGATTTATGCTGTAACTCAAGGAAGAAGGATCTAGCGAGCTGCACAGATCTTCTGTCCTATGCGGAGAAGGGTTCTGAGGCTCTGTGCATGTAACCTATTGAAGAAGTTAATAAAGAAGAAGAGTTGGTGGACGTAGCCCTAGGGTGGGGGTGAACCACGTAAATACTGTGTTACTCTGCTCTGTGTGATGTTCTGAAGCATTTATATGTTATTTTCTAAGTGCTTTGAGATGATTAGATAGATCTACTTATGCTTAGTGCCAATGATATGTGAGAATGTTAGATTTGATCTATATGAATATGTTTAGTGCTTGATCTGCTAGATCTGATTTATTTACCTATGCTAAGTGCTTAAATACATTAGATCAGTGTGAATGTTGCGAAGCTCTGTTTTATCAATGAAGATGATATTGATTGCATATTGAGCAACTGACGGTGCTAAGTGCTCTATTAAGTATCATAATCACAGATCTGTGTCCCAGCTAAGGTTGCAAACACTTGAGTCTTGCAACCACCCCTGCCTCGACCTCGGGTTAGACTTCATCTGCTTCGCATGTGTTGCCGAAAGGGCCAGTAGTTAGGGTTTTGTTGGTGCGCTGTTGTAGTGTTGAACCCTGGGTCTACCCCTGTGCCAACAAATGGTTCCGTTGCCAGGACCTGAAACTGTGATTGCTGGGAACTGAGAAATAAGAAGCTTTGTGCAAAGACTCTTTCTGAAGTTGTGAAATCTTCGTGCGTAGATCTGCTGCCCTAGTGCGCAATATTTTACTTGACCTATGAAGCTTTGTGCCAAGGAAAGAGGTCAGATCTGAAGAAAAGAGGTAAGATCTGTAAGTTATGTTCTCTGATAAAGGTAAGAATAGTAGAAAATTTCTAGATCTGAAATCTTCGTGCTCTGTAAAAGTAAGATAAGTGAAATTTTTTGTTTCTAAAGTATGGATCTAGGTATGTTTGATCGATTCTATCCGAGCTTAAAAACTAGGGACTAATAGATGAAAGAAGGCTTGATATGAGTAGATATGATAAGAATAGTGAAAGATATGTTATACCTATGCATAAAAAGAATGTTTGGAATAACAAGTGGATGCAAAATCCTAGAAAGAATTTGTTGTAGGTTAGCTCCTATGATCCTAGCGCACAGTACAAGAGAAGCTAGGGATCATTTAAAAGAAAGAGAGGATTAACACTCTGTTACAGTTGCAGAAGACCGGGACATCTTGCTAAGGAATGCCCTAGGAGAAGACCTAGTTGTCTTTGTTGTAGAGCTATGGACCATGAAGTATTGGATTGCCCTAGAATGATTGCTAATCTTGAAAGAATGAATCTGAATCAAGAAAACCCTAAGGCAGATCCAGAAACTATG
The DNA here is from genome assembly GCA_032191745.1 of Picea mariana. NCBI lineage: Eukaryota > Viridiplantae > Streptophyta > Pinopsida > Pinales > Pinaceae > Picea > Picea mariana. Next base: position 30,615 of record JASDQU010307059.1, on the reverse strand, counting down.
GCAGAACCCCATAAAGAATCAGAGAAAGTATTGCTATAGATGAAAGAAACCCTGAGTGACCACCGACATGTCAACTTATCAGAGATCTACAAAGAAAAAGAATGCCTTGAAGCAAGAATAGGAGACTTCTACATTGATTGTGTTTTGGATGAAGAAACACAGGTGAATATTATGATAGAAAGAACTTGGGAAATTTTAGGGAAGCTTGCTATGACTCCTTCATTTAGAGGAATAGGGTTATTCAGAGGAAAACTGATAAACCTACGTGGAAAACTCACTTAGATATCTATGAATGCCAATGGAACTTCGACAAAAGAATATTTTGAGNATTTATTGAGGACAACGCCGCATTTACCATGTTTCTAGGAAAACCTTGGATTGATACATATCAAGCCAGAAGAAAGGAAGAAGAATAAGTTTTGGAGCAGAAGAAACAAGAGTTAAAAGATTTCATGACTAGAAGGATCACACACTTGATTAAAGAACATGAGAGCAGATCGAAGTTATTTAACACTAGCAACCCAGATGTCGAAGCTACAAGAACATTAGAAGACCCATAGAAGACTGAAGTACCTACCCTAGATAAAGAAAAGGTATTACTCTTGAATCCTAGGGAAGAATCTCAACAGCGCACAGTGACTATGTCAAAAGAAGATAAGAATCATAATGGAAAAAGATATACCGAGATGAAGCTCACTGGAAAGAAGGCTAGAAAGTTAAGTAAGAAGAGGGCTAAGATTGAAAAGTTATAGAAGGTTCCAGAGGGAACTTCGTAGGAGGAAAATTTGCAAAATTGGAGCTTTTCCGGGATATCAGAACAACAACACATGGAACTTCGCTGTGGCAAAGAAATATAGCCGTTGGGGACCTTATAACCATTCGATCAACGCTCTGAACGGATAGAAAGGAATTTATGGTTCACCACCAAACCGTTGGACCATGCCATAATGGACTGAACAAAGTTAATGAAGGCTTCATACCCATTGCAAGAGACCTGTTTCCGAGTTACCTATTTATCCCATCGTGCCACGCACCGAGAACACTTTTGCTAACCAAGAGTTTGAGATCGCAGACTAAGTGAATTGTATACAATGATCATTGTGCTCTTACTGTTTATTCTAGTGTAGTGTCTAAGTTAATTTGACCCCGATCTAATTAATCCCGAGCGCATATGTTCGACGAGCTCAACGCAGTCGAAGAATCAGTGACAGAATTACTCCTCGACTTGATGACTGAAAGAGTCATGTCAGAGAGAGGATTATCCGTATGTGTACATGGTTCATCCACGAAGACAGTGCAAGCATCTTCGTCAACTTCTCGAGTGAGACCATCCCGACCATCAGATGAGAAGCGAACCAAGCACAGGGATGATCTCGCAAATGCTAAATTGATCCCAAGAATATTACCCGCCTATCTACCACCTTTGAGTGGCACAATAAATCGAGACAGTGTGGCCAGAGACTTTGAGTATGCCTTGGTCACTACGTACCTCCAGAAGGGGATATGCGCAGTTCACGCAGATCAAGAAAAAGATTGCAGCGTTGAATTTTAACAACTTCAACCTCGGCGACAGGAAGGTCTATAACATGCTCGCCCCACATAAGTACCTAACCAGAACAAAGGGAAATAATTCGAAGATAATTCCCCAGTCGTGGACTATGAACCTCGCGTAGTCCACACTTCTCAACGCCATGAAGATTCCTCACTTCGAAAGACACCAAGAGGTGAATGCATGTGTCAAGCTACTACTGTCCTATTACCATGGTGGTTATTTATGGCTAAAATGTCGTATAACAGTTGATCCGACGTTGATCAATCGGATCACATGGCTGAGTATGCAAGGCCCTGACCCAGAGGATTTCTATCCCGGAAAAACCATGGATGATGCTCTAGATCAATGGATCAAGGACACCTACAACAATGTCGAGAAGGGCACACAAGGATACAACGTATCTTCTATCCAGAGCAACACAGTGCGCCTCTCCTATCAATTCATCGTAGGAAAGTTAATACAAAAGAACCGACCCACCCAAGTCACTAGTTTTGTAGTCGACCTCGCAGGGAAGTGCGCGGAGGGCTTACAAATGAATTGGGTGCAGTACCTGGTGAACCAATTAGAACTCAACTACAGAGAAGCCTAGGATCAAGGGTACATATTTCATTTTAGTTGGCAATTGATCTTGATCTCTTTTATTGCCTAAGATATGCCGGAAGGTGCGACCTTCTCGGACATCGAGCCCTTTGAACTACTGGCCGTGAAGTTTAGTACACTGTGGTACTCGAGTGACATGAATAAGAAATGGCAGTCAAATGTCGTGTTACACACATACTATAATCAACTAAAGGTAGCCATCCATTCTGAGCCTCGCATGACTCCAAATACTCTCCACAGGTTTCGGCCTTTGATGAAGTTTAGCGCTGATCGACATTTTATTTACATCATAGCGCACGCTGATGGAAATAAGAAACAGTTGCAATCCTACTACAAACTGATGGAGGAGGACTTGGAGGATATCACCAAGGAATGGTCGATGGACCTCCTTATTCCAGTAGACCCTACGGAGATATCTGACATAGACAGCCCATAAACTGCACAGGATACACCTGGACCTAGCAAGACAAAGAAGACTGAAGAAGTTCAGGATTTAGACAGTACATCTGTAAAGACTTCTTCCATATCACCGGATCAAGGGGGTGATGGTGACGAGATAGATGGCACAGAAGCCGATCAAAATAAAGGTGAGGTAACACCGCCTAGAGACGAGGAGGACCCTCAAAGAAAAGGAAGGTTTCCCCTCCGAAGCCTTCTTCCTGGAAGAAGTCGAAAGCAACAATGACCAAGTTGCAGACTATCCTCACCCCAGATGACTTCGATTTCATGGTAGCAGCCCTGAATGATGCTTCGCTGGAGATAGCAGAGAAACAAGAGGCTAAGCAGGAGGAGATGTACAATCGAATTGAGGTTGAGCTCCAAGGGGTGCAATAGGCACTACAGTCCAACAGTGTACTTTCCACTGTGCCTTTTTTAGTGGGAACACCAGAACTGGGAGATGAGCCAGCTCAACTCCACCGAATTGCTAATATAGTCGAAGCTTGCCTTCAACGAGCACATGAAGAAACAACACAAGCAACCCAAGCTTTGGCACAAGTACAAGGATTCCTTCTAGAGCAACGCAGTATTGCAGAACATGAAAAGCTTGCTCTCCAAGTGAAGTGGGATGAAGAAAAAGCACAACTACAACAAAGAAAGGAACAATTGCTCACAAAGCAACTCGAAGTAAAGGAAATGGTCAATAGATCACTTTGCTCTGTGATAGTCATAGAAGTAAATACCGAAGAGCGAGTTCCAAAGAAAGTGGCGCAACTTGAAGAAGTGATCCAACAGCTACAACAACGCATCGTAGATTTGGAACTACGCATTGTGCCCGAAACCTTGCAAGACGTAAGAGACCTAAGGGAAGCAACTGCCCGCAGCACAGTTGACAGACTAAAAGCTCTTGCCCTAGAATGCAAGAAGCTGAGTAACCGCAACGCCCAAAAATATGAGAACCTCACCGAGAATATAGAGTTACAGGCATTGGAGTCGTAGCTCAAGGAAGCGAAGTAGCACACAAACACACTACAGGCGTAGCTGAAGGCCCTGTCATCCGTAGAAAGAATGAAGCGGTCTCAAGAGCAATGCACTGCCCAAAAATAGATCCATATGATTAAAAGCAGAGTTATGGAAGTAACTCAACGCCTCCAACCAGTACAAGATAAGGTGTGCCAATTATTCACAGAGGTTGAAATCCAAGGAGAAGAGCTAGAATAGGTTGTCACCGCAACAGAACAATGCCTAGAAGGGCCAGTGAATGACGAAGTGATCCAGGAGTTCGCCGAGCAAGAGGTCGTAGCACAAAAGCAGGTCGAAGTAGCTCAAGTAAAGCTCAAAGCGTTTGAGGTAGAACTAGTCAGACTAGAGTGACTTGGGATGAGTCACAGGTGAGTGTTGGGGGCCTGTTGGCCCTTGACCAAGTTTTGGGAGATTCTTGGTCATGTTGACCTATTTTGGACTTCGACAGCCTGTTGAAGGAGGAGCGCAAGACGAAGCGGAGATCACGAGATCTCGACCCCTTTTTGGGTTTTGGGATTATGTAATGGGATTGGGATGTCGACCCATGGGTTCACCCATGCTTAGGCCTATTTTGTAATGTATAAATAGATGTCTAGGCAATGTAAGGAAAATAATCTATGTGATGTTAGGCCACTAGTAATATGTGAATGTATGATAAGTGCAAGTAGGGTTTGTAAGTGATTTGTGCATGACTGTAAGAGACTTGCAGAGCTAAGTGCAAGTGGTTGTAACAGACGGTGGAAGGCTTTGTGCTGTAATGCAAGGAAGAAGGATCTAGTGAGTTGCGCATATCTTTTGTCCTATGCGGAGAAGGGTTCTGAGGCTCTGTGCATGTAACCTATTGAAGAAGCTAATAAAGAATAAGAGTTGGTGGACGTAGCCCCAGGGTGGGGGCGAACCATGTAAATACTATGTTACTCTACTCTGTGCGATGTTCTGATGCATTTATATGTTATTTGCTAAGTGGTTTGAGATGATTAGATAGATCTGCGTATGCTTAGTGCTAATGATATGTGAGAATGTTATATCTGATCTATATGAATATGCTTAGTGATTGATCTGCTAGATCTGATCTATTTACCTATGCTAAGTTCTTAAATACATTAGATCAATGTGAATCCTGCGAAGATCTGTTTTATCAGCGAAGAGGATATTGATTGCATATTGAGGAATTGATGGTGCTAAGTGCTCTATTAAGTATCATAATCACAGATCTGTGTCCCAGCTAAGGTTGCAGACACTTGATCCTTGCAACCACCCTTGCCTCTACCTCGGGTGAGACTTCATCTACTTCGTAGGTGTTGCCGAAAGGGCCGGTAGTTAGGGTTTTGTTGGTGCGCTGTTGTAGTGTTGAACCCTGGGTCTGCCCCTGTGCCAACGTGTACCTAAATATTTTGTTGTTATTTCTCTACTTCTGTCTATTCCTCTTCTTCATTCAATTCTTCATCTACTCTTTCTTCTTTCAAATATTTTTCATGTTCTTGTTCCATTGAATCTTTGCTTCTTTATTTGATCTTTCATCCATCTGTCTCATCAATCGTCACATTTATCATTTCCACTATTCTATTGAGTCTTATATTGAAACGCTTGTATGTTTTTCTTTTACTTGATTACCCAACCAGTATGCCTTTATCAACTCGAGAGTCAAATTTTCCAATATTTCCATCTTCTCTTTTGATATAACATTTTCTTCCAAAAACTCTAAAGTGCTTCACATTTGTTGGTCTTCCTTTCCATAGCTCGTAGAAAGTATTATCACTGTTATCTCTGAGCACTCCTCTTTTCTGAATGTGAACTATTGTATGCACTGCTTGTACCCAAAAGACATCTGTCAACTTGGAATCCATTAACATGGTTCTAGTCATTTCCTATAATATTATGTTCTTCCTTTCGACAACTCCATTTTGTTGAGGTGTCTTGGCTATTGATAATTTCCTCTTTATCCCATGCTCACTATAGAAATCCATGAAATCCTTTGATGTAAATTATCATCCATTGTTTGATCTCAAACACTTGATTTTCGATTCTGTCTCAGTTTCAACCATTTCCTTGTATATATTGAAGTGTTCAAATGCCTCTGACTTATTTTTGAGAAAACAAACTGCAGTCATTCTTGTGTAGTCATCAACCAGTAGCACAAAGTATTGTTCACCATTCAATCCCTTCGTTATTCTTGGTCCAACTAGATTTGTATGCAGAAATTCTAGAAGTTTCATTGTGGAGTACTCTTTTGATTTGAACTTTCTCCTGGTTTGTTTTCCCTGTAGAAAATGTTTTCATAGAGTATTTTTTGGCTACAAGATCTGGGGCATTTCTCTTACTGCTTCCTTTCTGCTGATTTTGGTGAGATTATCAAAATTTATGTAACCCATTCTTTTATTCTAGAGATAAAACTTTCATCTTCCTTTCCTAGAAAACATTTTTCTTTTCCAATTTCATTCAGTACATAAATGTTGCTTAGAGTTCTTACAACTGTAGCCACCAACTTCTCCGAACCTAGTTTTCTTATCTCTCATTTTTTTTAGTCAAACAAAAGTCTGTGTCCTTGGTCACACATTTGAGTTACACTTAGTAGATTGTGTTTCATGTCTTCGATTAGTAGTACATTTTCTACCCTGGCATCCTTGCTTCCAATATTGACTGTGCCTCTTCCTATAATTATGGTTGAGTTATCATTCCCAAATGAAACTGATCCATCTCTTTCTTTCTTCAATGTTAGGAACCTGTCTTTATCACATGTCATATGCTTTGAGAAACCAATGTCAACATACCATCCATGTTTCTTGTGTTGAGCCTGTAGAGAAGGATTACTTTATTCATTGTTGTATTGATCATGTTTTCTTATCCATATACTTTGTGGTTCCTGTATGTGTCTGTTGATACACTGTTGTGATTCTCTGGGAGGAACAATCAATCTACAATATTTGGCCATGTGTCCAAATTTTTTACACTTGTAGCATTCTACTTTTGTGTTCAAGGATTCAAATTTGTTGTAGATTTTATACTGTGCTTCATGAGACCTTCTTGGATAACCATTTCTTGTGTAGTCTTCATAGTTATTTATGTTCTTGATATTGGCTCTACAATTCAAAGCTTTATGCCCAAAATTATTACATGAATAACATTAACCAAGAAAAATTGTTTGATACCTGGGGGTGGAAGATATTTTGAATGGTGTTTCTCTTCTGAATCCTTCTTCTTCTCAAGGTTGTTGTTGATTCTATATCCTGAATATTCTGGGTGGTGCAGGGTCTTTGTAATATTATTCTTGATTCCTCTTGCCTTCTTCCTTCTTAGGAGAGCCTTTAACTGTTTCTACATAGCTTCTTTGTTCTGTTTTCTTGGAACTTGAGCCTTTCTCTATCTGGTTTTATCCTAGACTAGATTTGTCATGGCATGGAATTTGAATGCTAATTATCTCATCTAATACTTTGGTGTTGTTCTGCTGCATGTCCTTCTGAAGATATTTTCTAAGAGTAACAATCTCTACTTCCAAGCCTTCAATCATCTTGTATTTTTCATCTAGTTGACCTCTGAGTTCTTATTTAATTATTTTGTCTTCTTCTACTTTAATTTTTATCTTCACAATCATCTTCTCGACTTCTTCAGAGTTGGATTTCTGAGATCCTTCTTTATCTTTTAGTTTTTCCTTGAATGACTTGATTTTCTTTCTTTCAATCCTTAGCTCTTCTAGTGCACTGATTAATTCTTCTCTGAGATCAACTTCTCCTTATTCTTCAAATATTCTTCAAAATATTTTACTGCCATGAAGAGTAATATTTTGGTATCACTGTCACTGTCTTCATCTTCATCTGATGAGGAAATGTCTTCCTTGGTGCAAAGAATTTTCTTGAAGAGTTTCTTTTTGTTTATTATAGCCTTTTGATTTTTCTTTTTCTTTTCTTCTACATCACTATCTTTATTCTTATGAGGACATTTAGAAGCAAAATGACCAATACCACCACAATTAAAAAATTTCAATGGAAGCATACCTTTGTATTTGTCGGTTCCTCTCTGCAACTTCCTTACAAAGTTTTCCATTTCTTCATCTTCCTATGAATCATCCCTGCAACTACAATATGAATTTGGCTTTTGTTTGCTCTTCTTATTTGTCTTCTTGGATGCTTTGAATGTTGCTTCCTTTGTGACTGGGTTCTCTTGTTTTTTTCTCAATTCATAGAAGGTGAGTATCCCATGTAGCTCGTCCATGCTCAAGGTGGATAGATCTATTCTTTCTTCGAGGGATAAGATCTTTGGATCAAATCTCATAGGTAGAGACCTTAGCACTTTTTGAACGACAATTGATTCCTTCATCTTTTCTCCTAGACCTTTAATAGTATTCACTATTTCATCAACTCGTAGAAGGTAGGATGCAATGTCTTCATCTTCCTTCATGTTCAAATGTTCGAACTTAGCTCTGAAGGTTTGTATTTTATCTCCCTTAACTTTTTCATCTCCTTCATAAATCTTTTGAAGCTTATCCCAAAGATATTTTGTAGAATCACAATGCATAACTTTGACAAATACTGAATTAACAAGTTTGTTTAAAATAGTACCTTTATCCTTTTAGTTGTTTTCTTCAATTTTCTTTCCATCCTTGTATGTTGTGAGAGTGGATGGTGTTGTGTATACATCTACTACTACTCGCCAGACATCAAATCATTGTCCCTGTAAAAAGGTTTTCATTCTTATACTCCATAATGCATAATTTTGACCATCAAATTGTGGTGATCCAATCTTAGCATATTCCATGATCTCCTTCCAGTGGTTAGACTTCTTATTGAATAACTTGATCTGATACCAATTGTTGGAATACTGAGAGGGGAGGTGAATCAATATTAATACTTTTATTACTTTTTAACCACAATATGTATTGTTTAAATTTATGAGAAGTTCATCAATATCATCACAAACATCATGACCAATATAAATGAACAATGAATAATAAGCAGCCACACAAGTACACAATACACCAATATTTTATGTGGAAACCCAATGCAAGAGAAAACCACATAATGCTTTTCTTATATGTCAAAAGAAGTACATTCATAAGAAGCACCAACTTCCTTGTTTTCCATCTACAACTGGAAGGAGTCTACAACCCCCTAGTTTCTTAGGCTCCAACCTAAAGTAATCTACAAATCCATTAGTTTTCCGGTACCAACCGAAAGGAGGATAAAACCCCCTTTCCTTGCCCCGTCCAACCACCTTGAAATGTAAGTTGTAGTGCCTAACTATCTTTTTTTTTTTCAGGACTCAAAAATAAATAAATGTTTTCTAAAATCTCCTACTGAAATGATTGAATTTAGTCTATAATTTCTTTCAATATTTTCTTATACCGGGAATAAACAACATCGACATATTAATGATAACAATATAATGAAAATAGCAGTAACATCATTATAACAAGAGCATAACAACATATTAATGATAACAACGTAATAACAACAACATAAGGATGGCAGACCAATTGGTAAAATACATACTTCCACCTACAGATTTTGTTGATTCATCCCCTGGTTCACTTGTTCTTGTGGCTACCCAAACTTGCCAACTGAATATTAACCTCCCAGCCAACTAGCAACAACCTATCTGGCTCCCTAGATCCATGAATCCTTTCTTTTTCCTGGCCCCTGAGCTCAAAATTCCCAGCAACGCAATTCCCTGTGAGAGTTCCCCCCCCAACAAAATTGTTCTCCCAATTTTCTCCCCTTCTCTATCTTTCATCATTTCTCAAAACCAAAATATCATCTCCCCTTCCAAGTCCTCCTCCTTTTGCCTTATCCTCCTCTCTCAAATCCCCCTCATTAATCCCCCCATTAATTCTCGAACAAACTTATCCTCCCATTAATTCTCCAACATCCTTATCCCCTCATTAATTAATTCACCGACCTTTTTAATAATAAAATAATAAATGTCTCATTTAATATATTTTAATAATTAATTAAATTTAAATTAAAAACTATGATAAAAATTAATCAATTTGGGTTGTTACATACACCCACCCTTCAAGAAACTTCGTCCTGAAGTTAGAGTAATTTACAATACAAGGGTAATGACACACGATTCATACATCCACATCAAATAAACAACATCATCAATTTAAAACACTTATACATACTAGTGTACATGTGGAAGGCATGCATGTGTAGCTATCACATACAAGACTCACACATGCACTAATGACAATAATTATCACTCCTAAAGTAATTCTTGCATGTGTCCAATCCAATCAACAATACCATTCATTTCATAAAAGATAGTAGACCAATTAGATGTTTGCGAAATCCCTCAATTATAATAATTTAGCACAAGCAACATTCACTTAGATAATTGTAGTTTAGTTAAGCAAATATAAATACACACACACACACAAACACACACACACACACACACACACACACACACATATACATTAAAAATGAGGAAATCAAGAAATTCTACCATAAGGCGAAAGCCCCACACACTCTCAATTACTTCTAGTCATCCTTCCTCCCTAACCTACTTCCATCATCCATCCCTATCCTTCCTCAATTGGACTATATTGGAGCGTCAACTATATTGACCTAACTCCAGATAGAACCCGTAAGCGGAAGTGCCAACTCTCTTGACCAAGCTTCCTCAACAGACAACTGAAAATCATCATCACACGTCTAGGGGAGCGTGAGCTAACACCATCCTCCCATGACTCCAGGTTTCAAAGGATACACAGTGGGAAATGCCTCCACCCTTCGTAATAAAACTAGGGTCAACACCCTACCATGGACCTATTAATGGGTCTTAAATCCATTGACTCAACAGTAGGAACCAAACCCGCCACCGAGGCTCAATTAGACTCTGCAGCGTTTAAATATGGAATGGTTCTCCAGATCTTGTGATCCAGCCAATTTATCAATGGGATTTTTTGTGTTTTCTCGTGAAGTCTCTTCCTTCAGTTAGGACTGTTCTTCTCTGTACTTTCTCTTGGGGTGGGGCTGGTATGAGAGATGCAAGCCAGTATAAACCAATTTGACAAATAACAAGATTAAGTTTTAACTACTGGGGAAGAGGCTGAGCTTGGGATAACCCACTGCTCAAACATGCAGACAATGATTCTATACCATAGGCCTAGTACTAATACATTAACCAAATGAGCATCCAATTACTGTCTGACAGAATAACTATTAGAAAGAAAGCACACATGTAACAAGATCACGGTAAGCAAAATAATTCATCTACCATAACCATTCATCACATAATAACTCAACGATTGTATCTTCATCATTAAAGCATAGAACATCAAAACATTGCACCAGATAACTTGACAACAAAATTAATTTCTCTTACTAATTACTGCATCATTCATGGAAAAGGATAGGAAGTAGTTCTTCTCCAAGTCCAATCACATACATCTGATGAAAATAGCTTGTCTTTGGTCCATAAGGACTTCTTAATTCCTAGTAGTCTCAAAATAATTCTTGACAACCAAAAATGAAAGAGTTCTTACAACAACCATCGACCCTTGACTAATTGGTCGATGTCCTTATTTATAATATAAATTTCAACTGAAATTAATGACTAAGTACAGTTTGAACCAAATAAATTCACCACGTGGCATCATCGTCTAATAGTTCTTTAACAGTCCACCTGAGATATCTCTTGAAAAGGGTGATTTCTTTCATATTCAGACCAACTGATAAACATTTCTTCACAAGTTTGGGCCCGTGGGAATCTATGTATTTCCATTGGGGCCACATATATTCCTCTGCTATCCACTGCATGCGCTCGGTACTTTACCAAACTGGAGTTCAAATGCTATAGCAAGGTTTGAGCTCTGATCGGGTGTTCTACGAATTATTGCACTTGCCCTGGCCTTGCATCGGTTATCTTTGCGCACTCTTCGGTCCATAGTGAGTCTTGTTCAGTATGCATCTTGAACACATCACTCAGGTCAATAAATTCATCGGGGGTGCCGAACTCGGGGAGCCCAGAATCCTTCATTGCTCCGATGATCCAGCTCCGGTGTTTCTTTCGAGTTCTTCGGTGAGGCCATGGGGCGAGCTCTGTTCGGTAGTCGGGAGGATTTTTCCTGAAATCAAGGTAGAGGTAGTTTAGTGATTAAGCAACTTATGATAAGACATAAACAAACCGAATAGACCAATGCATACCTATGTAGCTCACTAGTCTCAATCGTTTTTAATACTTACGTGATCCCAACCACTCCTTTGAATGACTTGTGATGACCTAGCCCAAGATGTCATTCCTCTTTAGTATAAATGAGTTATGCCAACGTGCCATAGTGTGGCAAATCAGTTATGGTAGATATGAGCGTCGGAACCATCATCACAACCACTCGACCTTTGGGGCTGGGAAAGGATGACAGAGCCAAGCGTATGCACATACATTCCCAACAGATCAGATACCATAATAAGGAAGTCGTTAAATGCCTCAGGTTGATGCGAGTTGTTCCTCTAGAAGCCATACCATGAAGTGTGTCAACCATCACTCGTTAATAATGAGAGCCGAGAATTTTTAAAGAGATTGGGATGATCGTACCGAATATTCCCTGTGACTCCGATCAGTGGCGCTTTATGCATTCTGGATTGCATCCGTTGAGCAGATGTGATGTGTTAAACCTTCAAGACATCCTGTCATGAGGTGTGATTTGTTCTTTGGAACGCTCTGTTTTGCTTCCTTGCTCCTCTATAAATTCTATGAGTTCTATGGAGAATTCTACGCATATGCCGATTTTCTACCTTCACAACGCTGGTTTTTCCAGTTTAACTCTAGCGAAACTCTGTGTAGTAGTATTTCACCACCCGCATATGCTTAAGAGACTACGTTGTCGTATTATGGGATCCCCTTTAAATCGAGGATGGGGTTTGCGAGGTAGCCGTAGTGCTAGGTCCGAGCCTCAGCGTGCTTGGGACTTCTTATTGGCTTCCAGAGTCTCCAAAGCTTCGACATAAGGTACCGGCCTTTGCTTGGGAACAATGTCAGCATCTCAAGCAGAGATGGGGATGGAGAGAAGTACGCCTGAAAGGCATATTCTTGGGGCCGCACCCTCTCAGGAGAAGACACCACAGAAAAGGGGAAGGCCTAGGAAAGATAAGGGAAAAGGGGAAGGAGACCACCTCCCAGCCGAGCCGAGTGTGCATCCAATTGCCGAGGATTTTACAAAGCATGCTGACCGGTTGGAGCCCGTTAGGACCATTAATAGAGGAAGCAGAAGGCGGAAGGGAAGGGAAAAAGCACCAAGTTCTTCTATTAAGAGTCCCATTCAACAGTTGGAGCGGGCCCTACTTGCCATAGCCAAAATCTATGAAGAAAATAGAGAGTTGTTGTGTCAATTGGCGGAAAAAGACCAGGAGGTATCATCATCGCAGGGCCACGGAGGAAGCACAATTTGGCTGCAGAGATGGCTTCAGGAAGAACAAGATACAATTGTGCAGTTGCGTGAGGCGCAGTGGATGGCTGGAGAAAAGAACATAGTGCAAGGCGCGAGTAGTAACCTGGGGGAAGGTCTGTGTGAAAGATATGCATAATGGGCAGTCCTTTGCTTTGCATTCTCCTAAGTGACGCTTGCCACTTTTCCTTTTTTCTCTTTTGTTGTAAATATATTCGTGTTCTCACTGTAACCGGGTCGGTTGGTCGCGGTGTCGGTGTTGCTTATTTGTATGTGATCTGAACTCGGCAGGAGCTTTTAATATGAAAAATCGAAAGTGTTTTGAATGTATCACACTCTCTTTTGGATGCAAATTTAACCGTGTTCTCTTATCTAATTTTTTGCACAAATTATTAGATTTTGTAATCTTCATTGTTTCACTATAAGTTTGTTGATATTTTCCCTTTTTAAAACTTCCGATATCGATTGATTCTAACGTGGCATTATTAACCCAGGGTCATTAAAAATATTTAATCATAAAAAAGGCATTCGGCTGGTGGGTAAGGATTGTACTTGGGACCTCTCTCACATTGAAATCACTAAGAAAAGACTAGATACTACGGTTGTTGATACCGGGGTGGCATCAGGGATCATTATTTATAACAAAAAATTAATCATTTTGTAATCCCCGATGTCGAAATTGTTTCGGGGGTTGGCGGTGTCACTCCTCTATTTGCGCGATGCTCACTATTACACTTTTATGTTGAAGCTGAATGGATCGGTCTTCGGAAAAATTCCTGCCGAGGATTTTTTGCAGAATATAAAGGCTTTCATCGGCCGACTCCGATGAAGGTTGACACTCGACTATTTTGAATTCACAAGTGATTTTCTTCACCTTTTACCTCTACCGATGCTGAACTTCCTAAGCGAGTCGGGGAAAACTTTAGGTCTCCGATTCCTTGAGTAGTTGTTAAGTCCCCTTTAGAGTTAATATGATTCTTTGTTGTATGTTCAAGAAAACTTTAAACAATTCAAACATGGAAAAAAAAAAGACGAGCACGAGCAGTAGTGCAGTTTCAAAACTGAAAAGGAAACATACAGTGCGAGGGATCAAGTGGTACCCAAAAAGTAGAGAATGGACACAAACATTTTAGGGTGTGTTGAGTGCTCAACAAATGGTGATTCACTGGGCGAAAGCAGAATCTCTGTTTCTCCTTTGTTTCCCTTGAGGTATTACTGAACCACAAAGTAGATATCTCTGACATTTCTTTTATTTGTATTAATTGATTTTTTTACATATATATATATATATATATATATATATATTTATTATTATTGAANATTGGAAGTATTGTTTTAGGGCTTGGCCGTTTACTGGGAGGGCATCAGGTTCCCCCCCTTAGATTCTGAAACCGGTAAGTACCTTCCCTAATCTTCTCAGCCACCTGGAAAGGTCCAAGCCATAGATTTTGAAACTTAGAATGTTTCCCTTTTGGTTCATTTTATTTGTCCCACTTCAGGACCAAGTTTCCTGCTTCAAAATTCTTCTCTTCAGCCTTACGCTCATTGAACCATCTTTTCACTATCTATTGATGAGCTAAGAATTTTGACTTAGCCTTTTCTCCCTCTTCTTCTAACATGAGTAGAGTGTTGATTCTTTGTTGCATGGCCAACGAGGGTTCTTCGTTGGAATCTTGGGCCAGCTGAAGAGATGGCAGATAGAGCCCATTTGGGAGGATGGCTTCTTTCCCGTAGACCAAAAAGTATGGGGAATTTCATATAGCTTCTTTTGGTGTGACCCTATCGGCCCATAGAGCATTATGAAGTAGATTATGCAAATTTCTTTGGTTATCTGTAACCATATTCTTTAATATCCTTACTTGGTTTTTATTAGTTGATTCCACCACACTATTTCCCTGAGGGTAATAATTTGCAGAATACTTGATTATGATTCCTTTGTCCAGAGAAAACTCTGTCAATAGGGTGGAAGAAAAGTAAGCTACGTTATCAAATATCAGAATAGAGGGGACACCAAACCTTGTGATCAACTATTGTTCTATGAATTGGATCACTATATTCTCGTTTACATGAGTTAGAGGGATGGCCTCTGCCCATTTTTTGAAATAGTTGGTGGCAATAAGAATGTACTTGTGCAGTTTTGAGGAGCTTGGTGTAATTTCTCCTATGATATCCAACCTCCACTGCTCAAAAGGCCTAGAGATAGTCACAAGTTGGAGTGGGACTGCTACCCTTTTCTCCTTTCTAGTGCTTATTTGACAGGTCTTACAGTTTCTAGCGTAAGTGTGAGTGTCTTTGAACAGGGTGGGACAGTAATAGCCGGATCTCAGAATCTTATGAGCAGTGATGTTTCCTGCAAAATGTCCTCTGGTGGGGCCATCATGGAGTTCCTTTAGCACTTTGTCTGCATCTTCATGTTCGAGACATATTAATAGTACCCCATCATAATTGATCCGGAAGAGCACCGAATTTATAAGGCGATATTGTGTAGATTTTAATCTCAGGGCTCTCCTTTCCCTAGGGTTGAGGTTCTCGGGACAAGTCTCGTGATGTAGAAGATAAGTTAAATCCTTGTACCAGGAGTCTTGTCCTGGGAAGATGTATGCTACTTCACTGCACCATAGTGCTATTTCGTTCTCCCATCCAGAATCTTCAGTTACTTGATCGTGGGCTTTGGTTGCGAGCTTGCACAAACCTTGTCCTTTTACTAGTTTGGCAGGTTTTATATCTAGATCAAATTCCTGGACTACTTCCATCCAGTTCCCTCTTCTTTCCCCCATTTCTTGTTGGGTAAACAAGGATCAAACTGTAGGGTGTGAAACAATTACTTTAGTGTGATTCTTGAGGATGTAAGGTCTGAAATGCTTCACTTCCTTATAAACCACATAGACCTGCTTGTCTATAGCAGGATAATTGAGCTCATCTCCTTGAAGATTAGTACTCATAAATGACACTGGGGCTTCGTTGTTGTCAACATCCTTCTAAGTCAAAACTGCAACTAACGATTGGTCGGAGGTGAAAGTATAAAAGAAAAAATATCTATTGAAATCGGGACTTCGTAATATCGGGGCCCGAGATATGGCATCTTTGATATCGTTGAAAGTGTTTTTTCGCTCATCATCCCACTTAAATTCGACATCTTTGTGAATCATCTTTTGTAAGGGTTTGATGATTTCAGCGAAGTCGGGAGTGAACTTCCTCACAAAATTGATTTGCCCAAAAAAGGACTGCATAACTTTCTTGTTATGGGGTAATGGGAGTTGAGCTATGGCCTTAATCCTTTCTGGGTCTATGTGAATCTCTGCTTGAGATATAATATGACCTAACAACTTACCTTCCTCGACACCGAAGATAGTTTTCTTAAGGTTCATAGATATACCGTATTTCCTGCATCTCTCAAAAATATGAGTTAAGTTTTCGATGTGCTCTTCTCTATTCTTTGAGTACACTGTTACGTCATCTAAATACACTACCACACATTTATTGATAAGTCCCCAAAAATCCACATCCATGGCCCTTTGGAAGGTTTCTCCTACGTTTATTAACCTGAAAGGCATACGATTATAGGAGAAGGTTCCCCACTTGGTTCAGAAGGTGGTTTTTAAATGATTTTCCTTTGAAACCAATACTTAGTTGTAGCCTGAGAAACCGTCTAGTAGAGAGAAAATATCTGAGCCCGACACGGTCTGTAGGAGTTGTTCCATCGACAAGACTGGATAATTGTCCTTTTTTGAAGCTCCGTTGAGGTTCCAAAAATCTACGCATAGTCGGATCTCTCCCGACTTTTTCCTTACCGGAACAATATTTGCTACCTAGGTGGAATGCCTAACCTGGAAAATTATCTTCGCATCTAGAAGCTTCTTTAATTCCTGATACATGAGAGGTTCTAGGGATGGGTGATACTTTCAGAGCTTCTGTTGGAAAGGTTTCACTTCGAGTTTCAACGGGATGGTGTGTTGAATAATGCAGGTATCATACATTTTCAAATCCTTATAGGACCATGCGAAGACATCCTGGTATTTTCTGAATAATTTGAGGTAGGCTTTCCTCTCTTCCTTAGATATAGTTTTACCGAGATTCACATTCTTTGGGTTCTCTGGGGTTCCAATATTTACAGTTTCATGGAGGGGACAAGAGCTACCAGTCTTTGCATTTTTAGGTTCTTTGAATTGTTCCTTTAGATCAAACATATTCTCTATATTAGCTATCCCCTTCGGGATTGTGTGAGCCATTGATTTATCCATATGTTGTTCTGCCCGAGGATCGATTTCTGTTGATTTCTCTTGGAACTCTTCATCGTCAATAGCGAGCTCTTTGAAATTGTATTGGTTGGTTAAGAAGTTTGTGATCTATTCATCTCCCTCAAATACTTTCAAATTAGAAATGTTATTAGGTACCGATGGTTTGTAGAGCAGCTCTATAGTGAATCGGGAGGCTTCATAATCTTCTAAAGGCAACAGTCTGGAAGCGGATGTGGCTAAGGAGTTAGCAAGAATATTCTTCGCTCTAGGAATCGTAGTGATATTGAAAGCCTCAAAGTGCTCTATTAGCCTATGCACCCCCAGCCGATAGTTCTTCAGATGGGGCAAATCTCAATGTATAGTATTTCTCACTTGTCTAACAATAATTTCAGAGTCTCCGAAAACTTTCAATTCCTTGAAATCTAGATCTATGGCTTTCTTTAACCCTTGTACTAGAGCTTCATACTTGACAGTGTTGTTGGTACATTCGAATTCTAGTATACAGGACAAAAAATGGTGTTTACCTTTATGATCGATGAGGATGCACCCTGCTCCTGACCCTTCTTGTGATTTAGATCCATCAAAATAGAGGGTCCAAATTCGTGAATGACAATCGCTCCTTTCTCTTCCCTCATTAATGTTTTATTCTCCAATATTTCCTTCCACAAGTCCTAGCGTGGGGT
This sequence comes from Picea mariana, assembly GCA_032191745.1. Classification (NCBI taxonomy): domain Eukaryota; kingdom Viridiplantae; phylum Streptophyta; class Pinopsida; order Pinales; family Pinaceae; genus Picea; species Picea mariana. The sequence goes on along the minus strand of JASDQU010307059.1, from coordinate 12,696 downwards.
TTTGACAGAAGAGAGAGTCTCCTGTCGGCATCAACGATTCCTCTTGAAAAATCATTTCGGAGTTTTGGATAAGCGGAACATTGGACAGGAGAGGAGCAAAGTTCCTGAAGTGAGAATCAGAGAAATAATTACCCAATATGGGGAAATCTGTGGATGTGGGTTCATTTGGGGTTTTCAAATCAGTGACTGTATGCTTCAAATATCTCTCCCTATCGATTTTGATCATGTTCTTGTATCCCTTCAGTGGTAGCCAAAGGTGTGCCTAGTCTGTACTGAAATATCTGTTTATCTTTTCAGACCAATCTCAGCTCAACAATAGCCCATATGCCTCTGGGATATCCACCACAATGATGTCAATTACTTGCACGAAATTAGGATGTGTCGCTATCCTGATCATCACATATTTGAGTTCTCCCATGACCTTGGCCTAGGTTCTGTCTAGTTGTATGACATGCTTATCACTTTTGAGAGGGAAAACACCTAATTTATTACAAATGACCAAGGGAATCACATTAGAAGACACCTCAGAATCCACCAAACAATTGTGAGGATTTCTGTTGAAGACTTCAAACGTTAAAAGGAAAGGTGGGACAAAAGGTCTCTCCTTCCTACCTTCCAAGTAGGTATTTATGGTTGGCTTGCTTACCAGATCTGTTGGGGATAAATTTCTCTTCTGACCATTGCCTATCCTCGGGTCTTCTACTGAGCTCAAAGCTTGCAATAGAAAGTCCTTCTGTTGAGGAATCCTACATATGTCCATAACTGATATATTAGCTTTTAGCTTCTTCAAATCTTCGGCCACATTGTAATCTAGTATGGGGATTCCTGGGTATGAATGCTTATGAGCTTTTTATCGAGGGCGAAATATGTTTTCGGGTGATCGAGAGTTAACTTACTTTGCGAGGCCTGGGTGGCGTTGGTATCTTTGGAGCCGGGTTGACCTTTACTGCGTGTCTGTATCACCGAAACTTCCGTGGGTTGTTCTCGAGACTCAAACAGATCGTCTGAAGGCATGATCAGGTTGGGATCCCATATCAACATTCTTGTGTCTCGTAGTGGGTCAATTTCTTCCTGATCAACAATATTCATGGCCGAACTGCTCGACTGTTCGGTTAGGGCGACTTCATCTAGAAAATGATTGGCCATTAAATTCATGGTGTGGACCCATTGAGAGCATTCTTTTTCAGAGTGATCTTCCTGGTGATAAGTACATAAAGAATCAGACGCAACATTTCCCAGGTCAATGTTTAAGTTGGCTGGGGGAGGTTCAATTGCTTTGAAAGGCTGGTTTCTTTTAAAGAAAGGCGTATAGGGATTTTGGCCTTGGTTTTCGTCTCCTATGCTTCTCTTCATGTCTATGATTTTGTTTGATAATTTCTTAACCATGCGTTGTAGATCTTCTATATCTCCATTACCCTTGTCAGTAGTTTGTTCAGCCAGTTTCCCCGGTGGTCTAGTCAAAAGGAGTACTCTCCTAGGAGGGGGTTGGGTCTCTCTTTTCACTAAAGAGGCCTGGCCTTCTTTACATCTTTTCATCTGGAATTCTATCATCTTGGCCTCTTCAAAATTTTCCACAAGGGTTCGTTTAGCGACTCTTTTTACAAACATAGAAATAGAAGCCGAAAGCGCATTGGTGTAAAACTCGATTTGCAACTCTTGAGTTGGTTTCACCGCGAGCTGGAATTTGTTTAAGATGGTCATGAATATTTGATTGAAATCTTTGACCCTCTCTTTCAGACTCATGGTGGCTGCAAAAAACTCAGCCATCAGAGCTCCCATAGTAGTTACTTCCGCAAATTTATCTAAAAAATCTTTCTGGAACTTAGTCCAGCTAGTTATAGATCCTACTGGCAAATTAAAGTACCACGTGGAAGCTGAATTTTCAAACGTGTAGGGAAAAATTCTGCAGACTACGTCTTCATGTTGAACGTTCATAAGTATGATCGCAAGTATGAACTTCTTGATATGATCTTCAAGTAAACTTGAAGTTTCAGGATCGTACTTGGGGAGCAGCTTCTCCGGGTGCCAGGGAAGGTTATGTACTCGTCTAGGGACAGCTACTGCATCTCCGACCAACCAAGGTTGGTTGTTCTAAATTGGCATTTCTCTTTCCTCTTCATGATCGTTATTACCTTCCATTTCTTTGGAATTCGAGTCGAGCTCCTCTTCTTCCGAAAATTCGTTTGTCTTGGAGATGTTGCCGGCTGGCGTTTCAGGTATCAGATCGAGAGGTTCTTGGATTTCGACAATCAAAAAATCTATTAAGTTTTCTACGGAGTGTACGAAAACTTCATTGGGAGTTCTAACCACTGGTCTGCTTTGTTTTTTTCTTCAAGGGAGGATGGGAGCTAATGACAACACGTCGATTTTTCGGGCGTAGGCTCTAGTGATTCTCCTAAATTGATTGACTTCCTCATGAGGAAGGGCATAGGGTATTTTAGGGTGAAAAGGTTCTTACTTGGGCTGGGGTGAGTTACCCACTTCGGGAGTACTCAGGATGTGTGGGATGTCTGTTGAATGACTAACCATGCATGTGGACCGTTATGAATCTGAAGGCTGTTCGAAATGCTATATAAATTATATACTCAGCCATTCATTCTCAAGCCCTCCTTCTAGCGTCAATTCTGTTTATGGGTCTTAAATCCCTTGACTCAACAGTAGGAACCAAACCCGCCATCGAGGCCCAATTAGACTCTGCAACATTTATAGATGGAATGGTTCTCCATATCTTGCGATCCGACCAATTTATCGATGGGATTTTTTGTGTTTTCTCGTGAAGGCTCTTCCTTTAGTTAGGACTATTCTTATCTGTACTTTCTCTTGGGGTGGGGCTGGTATGAGAGATGAAAGATATTATAAACCAACTTGACAAATAATAGGATTAGGTTTTAACTACTGGGGAAGAGGCTGAGCTTGGGATAACCTGCTGCTCAAACATGCAGACAATGATTCTATACCATAGGCCTAGTACTAATACATTAACCAAATGAGCATCCAATTACTGTCTGAGAGACTAATTATCATAAAGAAAGCACATATGTAACAAGATCACGGTAAGAAAAATAATTCATCTACCATAACCATTCATCACATAATAACACAACGATTTTATCTTCATTATTAAAGCATAGAACATCAAAACATTGCACCAGATAACTTGACAACATAATTAATTGCTCTTACTCATTACTACATCATTCATGGAAAAGGATAGGAAGTAGTTCTTCTCCAAGTCCAATCACATACATCTGATGAAAATAGCTTGTCTTTGGTCCAGAAGGACTTCTTAATTCATAGCAGTCTCAAAATAATTCTTGGCAACCAAAAAGGAAAGAGTTCTTACAACAACCATTGACCCTTGACTAATTGGTCGATGTCCTTATTTATAATATAAAGTTCAACTGAAATTAATGGCTAAGTACAGTTTGAACCAAACAAAAATCGCCATGTGGCGTCATTGTCTAATAGTTCTTTAACAGTCCACCCGAGATATCTCTTGAAAAGGGTGACTTATTTCATATTCAGACCAACTAATAAACAATTCTTCACAAGTTTGATCCCATGGGAATCTATGCTATTCCATTGGGGTCGCATATATTCCTCTGATATCCACTGCATGCGCTCGATAGTTTACCAAACTGGAGTTCAACTGCTGTAGCATGGTTTGAGCTCTGATTCTGGGAATTGTTGCACTTGCCCTGGCCTTGCATCAGTTATCTTTGCGCACTCTTCGGTCCATAGCGAGTCTTGCTCGACATTCATCTTGAACACGTCGCTCAGGTCGATAAATTCATTGGGGGTACCGAACTCGAGGATCCCAGAATCCTTCATTGCTCTGATGATCCAGCTCAGTGTTTCTTTCGAGTTCTTCGGTGAGGCCATGGGGCGAGCTTTGTTTGGTAGTCGGGAGGATTTTTCTTGCAATCAAGGTAGAGGTAGTTTAGTGATTAAGAAACTTATGATAATACATAAAATAACCGAATAGACCAATGCATACCTATGTAACTCGCTAGTATCAATCATTTTTAATACTTACATGATCCCAACCGCTCCTTTGAATGACTTGTGATGGCCTATCCCAAGCCGTCATTCCTCTTTAGTATAAATGAGTTATGCTAGCATGCCATAGTGCGAAAAATCATGTACGGTAGATATGAGCATCCGAACCGTCACCAAAACCACTCGACCTTTGGGGCTGGGAAAGGATGTCGGAGGCAAGCGTGTGCATGTACATTCCCAACAGGTTGGATACCGTAATAAGGAGGTCATTAAATGCCTCAGATTGATGCGATTTGTTCCTCTGGAATCCATACCGTGAAGTGTGTCAACCATCATTTGTTAATAATGAGAGTCGATACTTTTTAAAGAGATTGGGATTCGTACCGAATATTCCCTGCGACTCCAATTGACGGTGCTTTATGCGTTATGGATTTCATCCGTCGAGCAGCTGTGATGCATTAAACCTTCAAGACATCCTTTCACGAGGTGTGAGTTGTTCTTTGGCATGCTCTGTTTCTCTTCCTCACTCCACTATAAATTCTATGAGTTCTATGGATAATTCTATGCATATGTCGAGTTTCTACCTTCACAACACTGGTTTTGCCAGTTTAACTCTAGTGAAACTCTGTGTAGTAGTGTTTCACCACCCGCAGACACTTAAGCGACTATGTTGTCATTTTATGGGATCCCCTTTAAACCAGGGACACGGTTTGCAAGGTAGTCGTAGTGCCATATCCGAGCCTTAGTGTGCTTGGGACTGTTTCTTATTGGCATCTAGAGTCTCCAAAGCTTCGACAGAAGGTACCAGCCTTCGCTTGGGAATGGCGTCAACATCTCAAGTGGAGATGGGGATGGAGAGAAGTACACCTTAAAGGAATATGCTTGGGGCTGCACCCTCTCAGAAGCAGACACCACAGAAAAGGGGAAGGCCTAGGAAATATAAGGGAAAAGGGGAAGGAGATTGCCTCCTAGCTGAGCGGAGTGTGCATCTAATTGTCAAGGATTTTACAAAGCATGCTGACCGATTGGAGCCTGTTGGGACCACTAATAGAGGAAGCAGGAGGCGGAAGGGAAGGGAGAAAGCACCGGGTTTTTCTATTAAGAGTCCCATTCAACAGTTGGAGCGGGGACAACTTTCCATAGCCGAACTCTACCAAGAAAATAGAGAGTTGCTATGTCAGTTGGCAACAAAAGACCAAGAGGTATCATCATCGCAGGGTCGTGGAGGAAGCATAGTTTGGCTGCAGAGACAGCTTTGGAAAGCACAATATACAATTATGCAGTTGTGCGAGGCACAACGGATGGTGGGAGAAAAGAACATAGTGCAAGGCACGAGTAGTAACCTGGGGGAAGGTCCATGTGCAGGAGATGCATAATAGGCGGTCCTTTGCTTTGCATTCTCCTAAGTGACGCTTGACAATTTTCCTTTTTGCTCTTTTGTTGTAAATATATTCGTGTTCTCACTGTAACCGGGCCGGTTGGTCGCGGTGTCGATGTTTCTTATTTGTATGTGATCTGAACTCGGTCGGAGCTTTTAATATGAAAAATCGAAAGTGTTTTGAATGTATCACACTCTCTTTTGGATGCAAAATTAACCGTGTTCTCTTATCTAATTTTTTGCACAATTTATTAGATTTTGTAATCGTCATTGTTGCATTGTAAGTTTGTTGATATTTTCCCTTTTTAAAACTTTCGATATCAATTGATGCTAACATGGCGTTATTAACCCGGGGTCATTAAAAATATTTGATCATAAAAAAGGCATTCGGCTGGTGGGTAAGGATTGTACTTGGGACCTCCCTCACGTTGAAATCACTAAGAAAATACTAGATACTACGGTTGTCGATACCGGGGTGGCATCGGGGATCATTATTTATAACAGAAAATTAATCATTTTGTAATCCCTGATGCCGAAATTTTTTCAGGAGTCGATGGTGTCACTCCTCTATTTGCGCGACGTTCACTATTACACTTTTCTCCCAAAGCTGAATGGATCAGTCTTCGGCAAAATCCTTGTCGAGGCTTATTCACAGTAAAGAAAGGCTTTCATTGGCCGACGCCAATGAAGGTCGGTGCTTGGCTATTTTGAATTCACAAGTGATTTTCTTCACCTTTTACCTCTACTGATGCTGAACCTCATAAGCGAGTCGGGGAAAAATTTAGGTTGTTGATTCCTCGAGTAGTTGTTAAGTCCCCTTTAGAGTTAATATGATTCTTTGTTATATGTTAAAGCAAACTTTAAACAATTCAAACATGGAAAAACAGAAGACGAGCACGAGCAATAGTGCAGTTTCAAAATTGAAAAGGAATTATACAGTGCAAGGGATCAAGTGGTACCCAAAAAGTAGAGAATGGACACAAAATTTTTAGGGTGTGTTGAGTGCTCAACATGACCATACAGTGGCATTGTGTTGCTGGGATTTTTGTCATCGTATATTCAATTTTAGGCAGTATCGCCACATGAAAAACCTGCACTTGTCCACTTATCATAACAATGCATTTGAACCAATATAATTTCACATACAAAATTCATACCATACTATTTCTTGTTCGATGTTCACGACATCAACCTTTCATCATCATTATTCTTTGGATATTTCATATCCTATTCACCTGTATATTAGTCTATAATACAAAGACATATGCATTATCCTCATGTAAATTCATTTAATCATAATCTCAATCTGATATCCACGTAGCAACAACTTTAAATGTCAAAATTTTCAAGTTAGAAATAGATTGCATAATATCCATCATATTCAAATAA
>JASDQU010307058.1:119822-130586 GCA_032191745.1 Picea mariana | reverse complement strand
TTGGATGTTGGTGCTTATGTGAGACATGGTTATGGGAGATTGATGATTTGTCCTAGAAGGAGTATTGGATGTATAGTACTTGTTGTAGTGAATGGTTTTTGAGGTAGATCTATTGAAGTATATTGCTGGTGCATGTCTGAGTCTTATTTTTATATATTATGGTACATTGTGAGAGTCTTTTGTTAGTGGTCTTGATATATGATTGGTACACACTTGAGGCTACATAATTGTGAGGTTTTGGCACATGATTTGATGTGAGGGTTTATGGTATTTGGTTATGGATGATGTGATGTATTGTTAGAGAACTTTTGATGGTTATATTGGTATATCTCTTTGACATATGATTGAGATACTTGTTGGGACAGATAGTTGATGAGTGGCACATACATGAGGTGTGTGGTATGGTGATGTTGGTACATCTTTATGAGTCATAGTTTGATCTATAGTTGATGCGTGATTGGTACATATTTGGTACATTGTTAGAGACACTTGCTAGTAGTATTGTTGGCACTTGGTTTATGGATGATGTAGCATATATGAATTGGTATACTTTTAGAAGCACATCTTGATTGTGATACATATTTTTGATGTTTTTAAGTAGTCTTGGTTGATGCACATCTTGGTGATATTGTTCATATGGTTGAGAGTTGTCTCAGTGATTGATATTGGTGAATAGATCTGATTGGTTGATGATATTGATGATACATGTTGATGTGACGGGTTGTTGTGACATGTTGTGTTGTGCATTGTTGATTCACTTGTGTTGTTACAGGTTGTTGGTATAGGTTGATAGTGACAGGTTGATAGTGGTAGTGTTTGATTCAATGACATGTTTTCTACATTTGACATTTATATTTCAGGGCGAAAAGACAGGGTAATGAAAGGGGGTTGTATCCTCCTTCCAGTTGGTTCCATAGAATCAGGGAGTTGGATCTTCCTTCAGGTTGGAGCCTGAGAATTAGGTGTTTTTATCCACCTTTTGGTTGTAGCTAGAGAATATAGGGGGTTATAGCCTCCTTCTGGTTGTAGCCAAATAATTGAGGAGTTAGATCTTCCCTCAAGTTGTAGCCTGAGAAACTTGGGGGTTGGAGCTGGAGAATTGGAAGTTGGTGCTTCCTTGAATGCAATTCTTAAAGACATATAAGAAAATCATTCAATGGTTTTATCCTACATTGGATTTCCACATAAAATACTCGGTTATGGTGCATTGTGTGGATGTGTCTATTATTGTTTATTATGCACTGATGGATATTAATTTTATATGATGTAATAACATATTAATGATGAACTGATGAACAATGCTGAATAAGTTAAAGGAATATACATGATTAATAAGTGGTATAAATTTTTCATTAATGATTCACGCCCCCCTCTCAGTAATCCAACAATTGGTATCAGAGCTAGTTCCTTCAATAAACAATTTAACTATTGGAAGGATATCACAGAATATACTAATAATGGAGTACCATTGTTTAATGGTGAGAATGGTCTAAAGTATGAGATGTGGAGCATAAGGATGAGAAAATTTAAGAGGAACAAGGATATGATATTTGGATTCATTTGTGACAGGATACAATGCTACAAATAAAGCAAATATTGCAGCCAAGAGGGAATTTAAGAAGAATAAAAAAATAGAAATGGATTTCATCTAAGAAGGATTACTTGATCCGGTAAGAGAAAAGGTTGGTAAATGTTCACCAACTAAAAAAATTTGGTATAAGTTACATAATATATATTCTTCACCCATAACAAATTCAAAGAATTTGAAAGAAGATGTAAGTACAAGTCAAGAGGAAAGATGCTCATCATGTCAAATAGATTCAAAATAAGAAGAGTATGAAATCAACAAAAGTATAATTTTTTGTTTTAATTTTGAAAAAGGAGGACATCTTGAATTTGAATTCCCTCATTTGAAAATTGAAAGTGATGAGATATAAAATCCAAATGAAATAGAAGATAATTCAGAGATTAAAAGGGGAAATAATCATGAAGTGAAATACAATCAACAAGAAAGAGAAATGAAGAAGAAATTGTCACCTTGAAGATCAAACTCGAAGAAGCAAGAAGAACATACGAAGTAATGAAGATTCAGATGAAGAAGAAAGAAGAGGTTTGTGAGAATATTGTAAATGTGTTGAACCTACACAGAATAGATCTAGCTAAACAATAATACACACATTTGTAGAGAGAATTGGAGAAAGAAGAAGAAGGAGAGAAAGAATGAAATAATTCTCATTAACCATTGTGAATAATGAATAATTTACACATGATATACTTTCTATAACTCAATGAGTGCACACTGGAGGAGAACCAATGTGCCATAGTGGTGGTAAAGAGTGATCTGGACACACACCAATAGTTACAAGAGTGAACCTCCACCTAGTCTAGTCTCTCAGGCAGTTACGGTAGTGAACTACCACCTAGTTGAGTTAACTAGTCAACTAGTCTTTAGTTAACTGATTGAACAAAGAGTAGTAAGGATTTAACTCAAGGAATCAAGGGTAATGCACCAGTCTGGTGATTATCCCAAGGAAAGTGCGCATTAGTTGGTGATGATCCCAATGTTGCATGGTGACAAAACCAATGCAACATCTAAAATCAACTCAACTAGTCAAACTGAAGTGTCAACTGAAAGAGAATATTCTCCCCTAAAATATAGGAGATTGGATAATGACTAATTATGACTAATAAACAAGGAAAAACCCGAGGAAAAATAAAGCCTAGGTGTGTGTGAAGTAATTCCAACACACCCCCTAAAGATCACTACGGTGAAAATAAAGAATGGGTCCCGACAATGAGGCCATGTTAGGTACCCAAATACAAAAGATACATTGAAATAAAGTGAGGAAATAGGGAAAACCTCATGGGAAAACCTCCCCCTCAAGGTAAAATGTATGTAAAAGAAGAACTATAGTTGCTAGGAAACTTTTTCCTTCACTCCAAGATGACTTCGCAGAGAATGAGACTTCTACTCAATGAAGGCCATGGTGAAGATGTTTGTCGTATGTTATGCTGAAGGACATAACTATAAGTCGATGATTCCCTCATGTACTAAGTCCCGAATGTAATGCATTTGGATCTCGATGTGCTTCATCTTCTTCCTTTGAACTGGATCTCTGTATAACTTTAGATTGCTCTGGTTGTCACTCCAAATGACGATCGACTGATGAAACTGAATGCCCAACTCAATGAGAAAATGTTGTAGCCACATAGCCTGGATGGTTATGTTAACTATCCCTCCGTACTCTGCCTCGGCTGAATATAGAGAAATGGAATCTTGGTTCTTGCTCGATCAACAGATAATCCCAGAACCAAGACTAAGTGAGTAACCAGATATGGACTTGCGATCAATGCTATCGCCAACCCAGCCGGAATTAGTAAACCCAATGAGATCTAATGTAGAGTTTATTGCATAATCAATCCCAATGGAGATGGTGTCTTGTAGGTATCGAAGGATATGCTTTGCAACCTTCCAATGTAGCTCATGCGTCTTCTACGTGAACTTGGAAACTGCACCAACTTCATATTAGAGGTCTGGTCTGGAGTGTGTGAGATACAACAAGCTCCCCACTAGTTGTCTATACAGTGTGCTATCAACCAGTGGAGTCTCCCCGCCATCCTCAAGTTTGACCCCTGATAGGAAAGGAGTTGGAGCAGAATTGCAGTCTGTCATGTGAAATATCTCAAGGAGATCTCATGCATACTTGGCCTGAGACAGTTTGATGCCTGATGCATCATGACTGATCTCGAGTCCAAGGAAGAAGTGTAGTGGACCCATGTTCATCATCAAAAACCTGTCATGTAGAATCCTCTTGATTGCAGAAATCGCTAAATTCAAGAAACCGATGATCAAAAAATCATCAACATACAGAACTAAAAGTATAAGTGAATCATATGTCCTGAGCATGTATACATTCGGGTCTGATTTACAATGTACAAAGTTCTGTGACAAAATGTAGGAGTCCATCTTGTCATAAAGGGACTTCTTCAATCGATAGACCAAATATGAGTCCTTCATAAATCCCTGGTGCTGCTCCATGTAGATCTCCTTAGAGAGATCACCATGAAGAAATGCATTATTCACGTCCATCTGCTAGAATTCCCATCCCTTGGTTGCTGCAATGGAAATTTCCAATCGTATGGAATCCATATTCGCTACTGGAGCAAAGGTATCATCACAGTAAATACCATGAACTTGCTGAAAGCCTTTAGCGACAAGCATGACTTTGTATCTATTAATATGTCCATCTGCTGCACTCTTGGCCCTGTAGATCCATCTGCATCTGACAAGTTTCCTCCCAAAAGGAAGGGGAACTAGATCCCAAGTCTGGTTCTCGAGGAGGGAGTTGTACTCCTCCTGCATGACAGATTCCCAAAAGGGATTTCCAGCAGCCTCACCATAAGACTGTGGATCTGAAGACTGAACCAAGAAGATGTGTCTGGAGGGAAATAGTTCAGTGGCATTGAGTGAAACAGGAGGCTCCTCAAAATCAGATCGAGTCCTCCTACTATCAGTTGGATCACCAATGATATCCCCTGTATCCTGAAGAGTAGTATGTATCCACTTAGGCCTCTACTCTAGCTCTGCAACTGCATCTTGATGCTCTGGATCTACATCCTACTATACTGACTATGAATCTAAATCATATGAGTCCTATGAATCAGAACTCTCATCTGAAGAAGAGTCAGCATGTGCATGCTCATCATCTTGGATAGGTGGAAGAATGAAGGTCTCTGCATGCGGCTGCTGAGGTGCATGCGAGACACTTTCCTCAAATTGGACACTTTTCTCAATGATGAGCTGGTCTGAGGAAAGATCAATAAGCCTATATCCCTTCACATTGTCAGGGTATCCAAAAAAAATACACTCAGTTCTCTGTGGATCAAGTTCCTTCCTCTTTTCAGAGGGAATTCAGGCCCGTGGACGTGAACTGAAAATGCAAAAGTGGGTCACTTTTGGTTTGAGGTCGCTCCAAGCCTCGTAGGGGGTCTTATCCTTGAAAGATATATGCAGAGATCTGTTTTGGATGTATGTTTCACAATTAAGTGCTTCAACCCATAGTCTCTGTGGTAGTGACTTTGCATGCAACATGTAAGATGCCATCTCCTTTAGAGATCTTTTTTTCCGCTGAACAACTATGTTTTGCTGCGGAGTATAGGGAACTGTGTGTTGCAACTGAATCCCTGCCTCATGGAAAATATTATGGATTTCATGATTTACATACTCTCACCCATTATTAGTTCAAAGGGCTTTGATCTTCTTTTCGGACTGTGTCTCAACCAAGGCTTTGAAATCTTTGAGGTGTTGAAAGACCTCGGATTTTTTCCTGAGAAAGTAGATCCATGTAAAATGTGAGAAATCATCAACAAAAATGAGAAAAAACCTCTCTTTGTTGATGGATGGATGTGGAAAAGGACCCATAAGGTCACTGTGGATGATATCTAAAGGTGCAAAATCTCTATGAGACTTTCCTTTGTCGAATTTCTCTTAAGGGTGTTTTCCGAGAGCACATCCCTCACACACTCCCTTGGAGAAATGGATGTATGGTAGACCATCGACCAATATTTGCTTGCTAAGCTGTTGCATGTATCTAAAATTCAAAATTCCAAACCTTTCATGCCATATCCTACTACTTTCATCAGCATGAGTAAGCAGTAAAGTAGAATCGGGTTCAACGAATTCAAAAAATGTATACAATATAGAATGATGATTTACCTCACCGATAGCAACTCTAGAGTTGGTTTGCATGTCATATATGTCCACAGAATTTGGTGTGAATATCAATTTATTTCCAGTGTCAGAATTCTTCATCTGATACACGGAGAGAAGGTTGACGAAAAGTTTGGGAACACGCAACACAATCTTGAAGCTTCCGTTGGTGAGTTCAATCCTTCCTTTGTCGGTGACTTTGACAGAAGATTTGTCCCCCATCAGAATAGGAGGACCTTTACATGCATCCAAAGAATAATATGCTACTTTTGAGGCATCCATGTGATGTGATTCTCCTAAATCTACTATCCAAGCATCGAGAGAGGAGTTGATGGAAATCAAGGCATGGCTAGAATTGCCTTTCTTGGAATTCAGATCTTTTGGCTTCTTCTTCTTAGCACCCTCGGGGATGCGATCTCCAAGGTTGTTTTTCTAAAGTATTTGAGACATTAGATCTATTTTCTTTTGTATGCATGCAGATTCTGGATGGAATCCTTTGTGACAGTATGAGCATTTCTCCCCTTTTCCCCTTTAGATCTGGAGGCATCGGTGAAGGGTTTTGTGTACCCTTCCTTCTTCGGATGTGCATGAGCTTTCCATTTGTATTTATATTTATATTTATTATATTTTTGGTTTTCGTCATGCACAGTGATTGCATGCTCCCTTGGGCCTTTGATTGTGCCCATGTTGATGAGCTTGGTTTTCTCTTGTGTCAGGGATTCGATAAAGTCCTTAAGAGAAGGCATCTTCCAGGTGGCTCCGAAGGCGAATCTGACATACTGGAATGTGGATACGAATACAAATAATTCAAGACCAAGCTTGGAGAGAATGGTGAGAACTATTTTTTTCTCCTCCTTCGATTCATCAACCCCGCAAGATTTGAGTTGCGACAGTAAATCCTTGAATTTTGTAAATAAATCTTGGATATTGTCGAAGATTTTTGGATCCAATGTGAGCATATCCAACTCCAACACTTGTCCCATCATCTCATCCTATTTTCCAAATATCCCTTCCAAGGTGGTCTGGGCTTCATTGGGATTCTTATAGGAAGATATGTGAAAAAGGAGATCGGGAGAAATAAGACTGCAAATTGTTCTGAGTGCCTCATCCATGAGATTTAAGTACTTGGATTTTCTATGGCTGATGTCGGTTTTGTATCTGTATTCAAGGTTAACCTGTACAACCCTCTGGTTTAGATATGTATGACTATTTTCTCCTTCCATCCAAAATAGTTGTAAGGTGTAAGAATGAATTCTTTTTGGAAATCCATCTTTCCGCTGTCTTCAATCTTTTGTACCTGCAAAAAAATTTAATGTAGCTTTTTCTTATTAGTCTGTCAGATTTGATACCATGTAAATGTGTTGAAACTACACATAATAGATGTATCTAAACAATAATACACACATTTTCAGAGAGAATTGGAGAAAGAAGAAGAAGGAGAGAAAGAATGAAAGAATGCTCATTAACCGTTGTGAATAATGAATAATTTACACATGATATACTCTGTATAACTCAATAAGTGTGCACTAGAGGAGAACCAATGAACCATAGTGGTGGTATAGAGTGATCTGGACACTTACCAGTAGTTACGAGAGTGAACTACCACCTAGTCTAGTCTCTCGTGCAGTTACGGGAGTGAACTGCCACCTAGTTGAGTTAACTAGTCAACTAGTCTTCAGTTAACTGACTGAAAAAATGTAGTGAGGATTTAACTCAAGGAATCAAGGGTAATGTGCCAGTAGGTGATGATCACAAGGAAAGTAAGAATTCTCTGGTGATGATCCCATTGTTGCATGGTGAAAAAACCAATGCAACATCTAAACTCAACTCAACTAGTCAAACTGAAGTGTCAACTGAAAGAGAATATTCTCCAGATGGAATATTCTCCCCTAAAATATAGGAGACTTGATAATGACTAATTATGACTAATAAACAAGGAAAAAAATTAGGAAAAATAAATCCTAGGTGTGTGTGAAGTAAATCCAACAAACCTTGAAGAGGAATTTTTCATGTTGAGAGTAAAAGTTGTGAAACTCGGAAAAAATGTTGAAGAAGCATCCACATCATCAACAAGGAAACTTGAAGAGAAATGTCATAGGTTACCAGAAAACAAGAGTGAAGAAAAACCCAAGAGTTATGTAGAATTCATTAAAGGTTCTATGAATAAGAAAGAGTGAAAGCCACAAAGAAACCTCAATTATGATCATGATTAGTCAAGTAAAGAATTCAGAAGGACTACAATACAAATAATATCATTCACTCCCAGGTATGTAAATTTCTTTTCTGGCCATATTTTTTATTATACTAACTTTGGACATAAGTTTTCAGATCGCAGGGATTATGAAATAAATTTTCAAGCAAGTTTATGTGGCCCCAAAGAATATTGAATGCTATAAATTCCACAACTATGGTCATATAGCCCGAAATTGTAGAAGCATAATAGTGCCATCCATGAAGAAAGAAACCAATATTAGATACACCAAGATTTGTAAAAGAAAAGAAAAAGAAGAAAAGCAAGTGAATAGAGAACGGGTCCTAGAAATCACAATACATACATTAGTTCGAGAAAAGAAAGTGAAAGAAGAACAAACTCCATAAATTAAAAGACTTGGCATAGTTCAATAAACACATGGAAAGAAAGAAAAAGAAGAACATATTTCAAGAACCATATTTTCAAAATCCACATCAGAGAAAGATCATAAGAAAGAGCAGGTCCCATAGATTGCAAGATTTGCAGTAGTACAAGAAAGAAAAGAAGATCAGGTGAATAAAGAACGGGTTCGAGAGATTGTGTTTTTTGGAATTGTGGTGCAAGATGCATCCACAAATAGATAGAAAGAAAGAAGTCAGAGTTCAGAGAGATGTTGAGTCTACCAACGAGGATGATGAATATATCGAAAAGGTATTTTTCTCATCCATTTGTCTTGGAGACTCTCGGGTAATATGAATATTATACCGGGGGATTCTATGCAGTAGATGAGATAGTTTAGAGAACCATCCTTTGAGAAACTTGGATAGTTCAAGTAGATAGATTCATAGAAGTCAGTTGGCATAAGTACATTATGACAGATTGATCAGTTGCAACAATGAATAATTCATGATAGTACAGTGACAGATGGGTCAACATTGTGGACAATTGAGTAGCATGGTCATGGACAATATGGACAAAGATGGATTCGTAAGAACACTTAGCAGGTTTGTACATATATATGATAGTATATGAGAGCATGGATTCAAAGATTGGTTCATAGATAAAGGAACATTATCATAATGGATGATAATGACAAATGAATATTTGAATTCTTATTCTTGAATGCTTTTGATATATGTTAGTTGATTACAAGCACCAATGGGAAATAACTCCAAAAGGTAGCAGGTACATGAAGACTTATATTTTTCTACACGACATCTTACAGAGAAGTCAAAGGAAGAGATTCAAATGCATGGAGAGAGAGTTAAATGTTTGGAGAGATCATAGAGGCATGATTTTAGGGGGAGTGATGGTCACATGGGGAGCATGAGAATCATGATTTCAATATTGCATCAGAGTGATACCCTTTTCCAAAGAGGGGGAGAATCTTCAAATGCATGGAGAGATAGTAATTAGAGGCTTAGAAACACAGAGAAAGATCAAAGAAATATTTATAAGGGGAGAGCCCCAAAGGATAGTGAAGACACAGGGATAATACCTAAGAAGAGTTCAATCAAGGGAGGGAAGACCTAAGGAGATATACCCTTTTCAATTGATATCAAAGGGGGAGAGATAGAAACATTGATGAGGAGTATCAGCATGGATGTTATCATGACCAAGTGTTACCATCAATGCCAAAGGGGGAGATTTTCAGACAATTGGTTTAGATTGATGGACAGTTGGTTTGGATTGTTGGTTTTCATTGATGTCAACCCTTGGAGAGTGATATTGTATATTTATGTCAACCCTTAAAGATTGATGTCAAAACTTGGAGAAATCCAGTAGTGAATTCCAATAGCACAAAGGTATGGGTACAGGACTCGAGTTTGTTTGAGTTATAAAGGCATGAATATTAATGAATATGTAGGTAAGAATATTCTAGATGGATATTACATGTCATGCCATTTCTGGTGATATGTTGAACATCACATAACTCCTCACGATTAGAGAGTTATGGCCATGTGAAGTTGGAGAACCATCATGAGTTATCTAGAAGAACCTAGAAGGTCAAAGATGTCAATTATTCTAGAAGCTTAGAGAAGAAGTGTACTAGTCAAATTTATGGTAACTAGGAGTTAATCATGGGTATAGTGGTTTCATTAAGAAACTAATTAAAAATAAATTAGTTGCAACAAGAAGTTGTGAGTTTGGTAATTATGGTAAAGTAGTTGTGATGAGAAGATTGAATAGTCAAAGTGGTTGACCAAAAAAATAAATAAATAATAAAGTGGTTTCAACAAGAATTTAATTAATGGCAAAGAAGTTATGAATTGACTAATTATAGAAAATCTAGTTGCAGCAAGAAGTTGTGAGTAAAGAGAAATTATTTAAATAATAAAGTAGTCAACGTGGCTGTGAAGATAAATTATTTAAATAATAAAGTGGTTGCAACAAGAAGTGGTGAGTTTACTATTTATGAATAATCAAAATGGACAAAGTGGTTAAGTGGACAAAAGTGGGTTAATGGGTTAGCCTTAGAAGATGGAGAAAGGGGTAAAATTGTTACAAGGAAACTTTTCGAGGAAGGCATTTTGAAAGTATAAATAAGAGAGCAAGGGATTCCTATTTGCACCTATTTTTTGAAAATATTTGGATATCCATTTGTGAAAGGTTATTTGGGAAGGTATTATTGATAGATCAAATTCATGACAGAAAAATTGCGGCATAAAAATCCCGACAGAAAAATCATAGCAGCAAATTCGTAGCAGAAAAGTCGCGACAGAAAAATTGTGGCAGAAAAATCGGGCAAAAAATCTATGGTAGAAACATCGTGGCAGAAAAACCGTGACAACATAACCACGAAAAAATAATTGCGGTTGTTGGTCACTATAATTGCTTAATTAATTTTAAACAACTAAGTGAA
>JASDQU010307058.1:100972-112466 GCA_032191745.1 Picea mariana | reverse complement strand
ATATAAATCAATTACTTGACATCAACCAATGACATCAATCAAACCAAACCATTTACATCAATGACATATGATCCAACAATCTCCCAAGTAATCAAACCATTGGCATCAATGACAAACCATTGGCATCAATGACAACATGATCCAACACTTAATGAAATAATAGTTTAAGGGTTTCTATTTTAAAGAGAACGAAATGGTTGTTTTTCATTGAATTTCTCCCTCTCCATGCATTATTTCATTTTCCATTGTAAATTTATCAGTTGTGGCATTTTGGAATTAAAACCATTTGATATAAAATGTGAACTATGAATTAGGTTCAATTTGTTGTGGTTTTTACTCTAGTGTTCGGTACTCCAGTTAAAAAATATGTTTTTGAGACAGGCTGGTCATTTTGGATATGGGTCTTGAGTTATTAAAAAAATTTGGTTTTAAAATTTTATTCGTATACAAGTATTTTCACCCAACCTTGGTTCATTTGGCATAAGTTACAACAGTGTAAGCATTGATTTTTTCTTTGTCGAGTCAAAATTGGGTTTTGAACATGCGACCTCAATGGGTATTCGAATGATAAATAGTTTACACAAGATGTTTATTTTTTTAATATGACTAGAAAACATTATGGTTGACTTGGATTTTTCACTCATGGCAATATTTCATATGTGGGTTGTTGTTGGTTGAGTTCGAAATTTTACATGAGATGTTTGTTCTCTCAAAACTCATAAAACCAAGGAATTGTTTTTTTCACAATCATGAAACTCGGGTGCAATTCTTGATTAAATTTTGGCTTTTTGGGTTTTGAACCCAGGACCATACAATGGTATTTAATATTTGAACAATCTATGTGCAACTAAATGTGAACTCACATTATTTGTTGRGTCTAGGAAAAAGTTAGGTTTGAACCCATGACTTTATAAGATGGTTAATTGGATTTTAAAAATTCGAATATGGGATGTTAAGAGCTTTTACAACTAGTATTGGTCGTTCCTATATTATTCTCGCAACCAAACAATGGTTTCATTGTTGTAAAAATAGGGTTCGAGTTCATTGATCATATTGATTTCAAACTTGTGGAAATATAAAGTATGGTGATTTCTTTTAGATTGATTTGATGAGTCAACAAAAGTTTTTTCTTCATAACCAAACATGAGGTTTTGAGTTCGAGTCTTCATAACAAACTTTGTTTTTTGAGAGATGATATACTTTGGGACACCTGGTTGCATTGATCTCAAATTTTGATTATGCTCAAACTTGTCATGCTTAGTCTAGAATAAATGGTATGGCTATACACAATCTCTATTGACAATTCTCTTTTTTGAAAGGTCATGACATGAGTATAACTTGACATGCTGCACCATTATAATTGTTTTGAAGACATTGTCTACCTCTACTGGCCATGAAATTCCTTTGAGATTCTATATAAAATTTGCAAGCTTATTTCAGTTTATACTCTAGTAATTTGATTATTAATAAACCCAGGATATTCATAAGCTTTGGAAGCTGACAAAGATATTGATTGGAACTGTTAAGTTTGATGATACAAGATCAAACTAACAAATGAAATGTAATGAATGTTTGGAAAAGGGGTGGAACTTTTTGTATGCAAATTTAAAAGTTATTTTTATTTTTATATAAACAGGACCAGATCCTCTCAAAGTATATCATTTTTCATAAATTATTTCAGAGAAGTCCCGAAGCATATTTCATTTGATTAAATAATTTTTCTTCCCTCGTTATATAAATATAAAAACTTTCGAAAAAGATATTTGTTGGCATATTGATGTATATGGTCTTGATACATGAACATTTTTTTATGATTCAAACGAATTATGGGATATTTTGACATGCATAAAAGATAGTAGACAATGATTTATAAAACATGTCGATATGAAATTTATTCATATTGAAAGTGGGATGAATTAGGAACAAAATTAATTGAAATTAATTGTGAACATGTATATTATCATGCATTCATGCCATCTATTACATTTTCCATAAGTTACAAGTCCCCTTTTCATTATTCCTTGTCCGTTATAATTCCATTCATTTCCCATGTTCGATATGACCAATGACAATTTGGTAATGAATTTATAGTTTGAATTTTATGGACAACCAGAGAAAGGGAAACTTATGATATTATTCCTTGTTTTCCTTATTCCCTTTATTTTTTGCTTGGCATGCTTGAATGTTTAGTCAGTTCAAAGACATTGTTAAATTATTGTTTAATGCAAAATAGTATTTGATGATTAACATATTGTAGCATGTATATATGTACTAATTTGATCATTGATGGATATTTAGATGAGTTTCTTCAGTCAAGGAAAAAATCACTCTAGTAAGAAGGGAAACATAGGAAACATAGGTAGAATTTATAATGCATTTGGGAAGAGGGGAAGAAACAAAAGGATGAGTTTCTCCATCCATTTTGATGCTAATTTTGAGGAGCTCAACTAGCTAGTCCAAACTGGCTATTTGAACCTATGGCCACCCTACCTTTGAGCCACCTCAACCACCTGTTATACCTCCTCTTCAACCACACCCAAACATTGCATAATTTCCTAGGAAAACCCATATGCAACCCAATGTGACACCAACTAATGATGGCTGGGAAAATGTACCTACTAATCCTCCCTTCGATGTAGTACATTGGCCCACTATGTCATTTCCACTTCCTCCTCCTTCTCGTTTACATCCTAATCAACCCATTGCTTATGTTTCCTCACATGCACACTTTTTTCAACTTCCAAAACATTATAAACAATTAGCCATTGAGACACAATTGTTGGCCCTGACCAAGTTTTGAGGAACACTTGGTCATATTTGACCGTTTTTGGGACTTCAACAGCTTGTCAAAGATGGAGGGCAACATGAAGTGGAAATCGTGGAAGCTAGACCCCTTTCTGGGTTTTGGGGGATAATGTAATAGGAAAGGGATGTCGGCCCATGGGTTTACCCACGCTTAGGCCCACTGTTGTATGTATAAATATATGTATAGGCAAAGTAAGTGAAGGGGGGGAGAAGAGTAGTAGAGTGGGATCTATGCGATCAAAGAGTTGTGAGTTGTGCTAAGTGCTAGTAATAATTGTAAATGCTTTGTGTATACTGTAAGAGACTAAGTGCAGGATATTGTAGAAGGCTATATTCTTTTAGCGCAAGGAAGAAGGATCTAGTGAGCTGCGCATATCTTCTTTCCTATGCGAAGAGGGATTTGGATGGATCTATGTTGTAACCTGATTAATTGAAGCTAATAAAGAAGAAGACTTTGTGGACATAGCCCTAGGGTGGGGGTGAACCACGATAAATCTATGTGTTGTGCTCTATGCCTAGACCTGATGTGTTTGTCTCTTCCTTTGCTAAGTGCTTTGATGTGTTTAGATATATCTATTTATGCTTTTTTTCTTCTGAGATATGAATGAATGTTAGATATCGTATGTAAGATGATTAATTCTTGATCTGCCGAATCTAATCTATCTTATTGTAGCTAAGTGTTGAATTGTCTTAGATCTAAGTACAGACTACGATGCTCTGTGCTATCTGCGAAGTATCATAAGGGTTGATTATTGATGAATAATCTATGCTAAGTGATTGCTAAGTGTTATAATCATAAATCTGTGTCCCAGCTAAGGTTGCAAACACCTGAGTCTTGCAACCACCCTTGCCTCTACCTTGGGTGAGACTTCATCTGCTTCACAGGTGTTGCCGAAAGGGATGGTAGTTAGGGTTTTTTCGGTGCGTTGTTGTAGAGTTGAACCCTGGGTCTACCCCTATGCCAACAAATGGTTCTGTTGCTGGGACCTGAAACTATGATTGTTGGGAACTGAGCATAAGAAGCTTTGTGCAAAGATTCATCCTGAAATTGTAAAATATTTGTGCATGGATCTATGCCCTAGTGCACAGTGATCCACTTGATCAGCAAAGCTCTGTGTTGAAGAAGGAAGGACAAATCTGAAGGAAAGAAGTCAGATCTAGAAGAAAAGAGGTTGATACTGGAAAAAAAGGGTCAGATCTACAAAAAGAGGTAAGATCTGTAAGCTCTATGCTTTGATAAAGGTAAGAATAGTTAAAAGTTCTTAGATCTGGAAGATTTGTGTTCTGTAGAAGTAAAAGCAATGAAAATTGTTGTTTCTAAAGTATGGATTTAGGTATGCTTGATATATTTTATCCTAGCTTGAAAACTAGGGAATTGTTAGATGAAAGAATGTTTGATATGAATAGATCTGATAAGAATAATGAAATATATGTTATACCTATGCATAGAAAGAATTTTTGGACTAACCAATGGATGCATGATCCTAGAAAGAATTTTTTGCAAGCTATCCATTATGAACCTAGCAAGCAGTACAAGAAAAGTTAGGGATCATTGAAGAGAAAGAGAGGATTAACTCTTTGTTACAGTTGCATAAGACCAAGACATCTTGCTAAGGAATGCCCTGGGAGAAACCCTAGTTGCCTCTGTTGTAAGGCTATGGACCATGAAGTACTGGATTTCCCTAGAATGATTGCTAGAGTTGAAAAGATGAATATGGAGCAAGCAAACTCTGAAGGAGATCAAGAGACTAAGATTATAGAAGAACCCCAGAAAGAATCAGAGATTATGTTACTGAAAATGAAAGAAAACCTGAATGAACATAAAGATGCCAGTTTGTCAGAGATCTTCAAAGAAACGGAGAAAATCGAAGTAAGAATAGGAGACTTCGACATTGATTGTGCTCTGGATGAGGGAACACAGATGAACATTATGATAGAAAGTACTTGGGAAACCCTAGGGAGGCCTGCTATGGTTCCTTCACTAGGAAAAATAGGATTGTTTAAAGGAAAAATGGTAACCCTATGTGGCAGAATTACTAGATAGCTATGAGTACCCATGGATCTTGACAAGGGAAGAATTCAAAGTTATTAAATTGATTGAGGACCATGCCCCATTTCCATCTTTGTTAGGCAAGATCTTGATTGAAAAATACCAGATCTAGAGAAAAGAAGAAAAGGAATCCCTAGAGCAGAAGAAGCAAGAACTCATGGAATTTATGACTAGAAGGATCGCCTACTTGATGGAAGAACAAGAGAACAAATCTAAGCTATTGAAAACCATGGACTTGGATGTCGAAGCTATAAGAGCGTTAGAGGAACCACATAAGACCAAAATACCTAATCTATATGATGAAGGAGTATTAACCTTGGATCTGAAGAAAGAATCTCAGCATCGTGAAGTGACTATGTCGAGATAAGATAAGAATCATAATGGAAAAAGGATGACTGAGACGAAGCTCACTAGGAAAAACCTAGGAAGCTAAGTAAGAAGAGATCCAAGATCGAAAAGTTACAGAATATTCCAGAGGAAACTTCGCAGAAGGAAAAATCACAGGTATTGAGCTTCGTCGGGATATCAGAACAACGACATATGACACTTCGTCGTGGTGAAGCAATATAACTGTTGGATTAATATACCCGTTCAAATTCCTCCCTGAACAGATAGAAAATCATTAAAGACCACCACTAGACTGTTGGACCACGCCATAACAGATGGATCAACATTCATGGAAGCTTCATACCTGTTGCAAGCAGACCATTGATGAATTTCCTATTTAGGTTGTCGCACCGTGCCTGAAGAACACTTTTTCCAACTTAAAAGTCGAAACCCGCAGAACTAGTGATTGTCTACTGTGATCATTGGAAGTAGATTGTTCATCCTAGTGCAGTATTTTGAGATCATTGTGACCTCGATTATCTTTCCCGAGTGCATATGTCCAATGAGCTCTGCACTTGAGGAATCCGTCACAGAGGTCCTTCTCGATTTAATGAATGAGAGAGTCATTTCAGAAAGAAGAATGTACACCGGAGTCCAAGCATCATCGACAAGAGGAGTGCAAGCCTCCCCGTCAACTGCTCAAGTAGGAACATCTCGAGTCGGTGCAAAGATAATAACTAAGCATAAGGACGACATAGCCAACATGAAGTTAGTGCCATCCATCCTACTAGCTTACATACCCCCTCTGAGTAGTGAGATTAACAGGGACGTTGTCCCTAGAGACTTTGAATACACCCTAGTCACTGCATATCAATTGAAAGGAGTACGCACCTACCACACAGATCAAGACAAGGTTACAGCGTTGAAGTTTTGTGACTTCAACCTGGGGGACCATAAAGTTTACAGCATGCTCTCCCTGTATAAGTACTTGATGAGAACTAAGGGAAAGAATTATAAGCTCATCCCTCAGTAATGGATGATGAACCTCATGCAGTATACTTTGCTCAACGTTATGAAAATACCGCACTTCGACAGACACCAGGAGGTGAATGCTTGTGTAAAATTGTTGCTAGCAAGTTACCACAGAGGATACCTATGGTTAGATTGCCGCATAACTTTTGATCTAACGCTGATCAATAGGATTACTAGGCTTAGCATGTAGGGACCTGATCCCCATGAGTACTATCCTAGAAATACCACAGACCGTGCTCTTGCACAGAAGATCAAAGAAGCCTATGGTGATGTTGAGAAAGGTGCGAGAGGAATACTTTGCTCAACGTTATGAAAATACCGCACTTCGACAGACACCAGGAGGTGAATGCTTGTGTAAAATTGTTGCTAGCAAGTTACCACAGAGGATACCTATGGTTAGATTGCCGCATAACTTTTGATCTAACGCTGATCAATAGGATTACTAGGCTTAGCATGTAGGGACCTGATCCCCATGAGTACTATCCTAGAAATACCACAGACCGTGCTCTTGCACAGAAGATCAAAGAAGCCTATGGTGATGTTGAGAAAGGTGCGAGAGGATACAAGGTAGCTTCTATTGAAAGTGGTGCAATGCGCCTCGCATGCCAAATGATTGCAGGGAAGTTGGTACACAAGAATCGACCAACACAAGTATCCAGATTTGTAGTTGACCTTGCAAGAAAGTGTGCAGAGGGACTACAAATGAGCTAGGCAAAGTACCTAGTGAATCAACTAGAGATTGACTACAGAGAAGCCTAGGATCAGGGGCATGAATTCCATTTTAGTTTGCTCATGATACTGATCGCTTTTGTTGCATGGGAGCTACCAGAAGGCACAACCTTCCCGGAACTTGACCCCTTTGAGCCACTAGCCACGAATTTCAGTACATTATGGTACTCGAACGACATGAGCAAGCAATGGCAATCGAATGTCGTTTTCCACATGTACTATAACCAATTGAAAGCAGCCATAAGGAGTGAACCTTGCATAACCCCAAACACTTTACAGAGATTTTGACCTCTGATAAAGTTCATTGTGGACCGCCACTATATATACCTATCCCCATGCGCTAATGAGCACCAAGAACAGCTTCCGTCCTATTATAAGCTGACAGAAGAAGACCTGGAAGAGATCACCAAGGAATGGTCGGTGAATGTTGTGAGTGGGAAATCCCCCTACGAACTAGCACTTAGGGTTTTATCATGCATGCAGAAAAGACCTAAAGATTCCTACTTTTTACCATCATCCCAGACCTAATCCCCATTATTCTTAAGCAAATACACAGTTAAGAAAATCAAGTGAACATACCTTATTTCTGGCGTTTGGTATCGATCCCTCTTCACGCTTGGTCGCTCTTTGACTGCAAATCTCCTCCCAAGGCTGACCTGCATTCACAAAATACAAACAAAGAACTCCACATGCATTTGATCTACGGATCAATGGGTTAGAGATTTAATCAACATGTACACAATAAACAACGAAAACCTCATATGGTGGGATGGGAAAAGTACTTCTTTATAATTAACTTCACTAAATCAAATTACAATGATGAAGCCAGCCACTGCTCCACGAAGCTGGTCCTAGGCTCCTCTTTTACTATGCCCCAACTACTAACACACTTGCTTCTCTTCTTCATTGAAATCACAAAATGGTTGCAGAAACCTAGGCAAAGGGGACCCCTACCCCTTCTACCCGAATTTGTATTCCCCTTCAAATAAGGGACCCCTACCCCTTCTTTTATAGGCTAGAAGGAGATAGGTATTTAGTCAAGTGATTGGCCATGCATGGTCAAAAGGTTTAGTTAACTTACCCAAAACTGTGTGTTCCATCAACAACTTTCCATTTTTTGTTCTTTTGTAGGTACACGCGAGCTGTAGTGGGTTAGCTAGAGTGTACATGCGAGTTGTAGTGGGTCAACTAGAGTGTACACGCGGGCTGTAGTGGAGCAGGGCACATGGGCCTTTAAAAAGGTTTTTTTTAAGAAGAGTTGTTTAGTATTGGCTTGGAAAAGAAGGCATATGAGATGGTCTGATGTCAGGTAAGTATGTCTGGTGCAAATTAGGGTTATAATAGATGGGGCCCCTAATGTGCGAGGTCAGAAGAGCATATGATGGTCGAAATACATTATCAATCTTTATCAACATACCAAACCAGTGAGCCCAGGGACCAAAATTCAGGAGGTGCCATCTGCAAAAAAAACATTGTCTCACCAAGGCAGGCATACCCATACTCAGGATGAAATAAAATCATGGCTACCAATCAAATACACTATAGATCCATGTCATATAACTATATAAAGTGTAGCCACAAGCAATACACATCGGATCTACATCTCGAAATAAAAAAGATATAGATTTATAGTATCCATCTTCTAGAAGCTGATAAGGCCTGATGGTTGGAGATGAGGTCTTCAGAGCTTGAGCATCAACTTCAAAATCTTCAAAACTCATGTAGGAGTGTAATATGAGTGTAAAAATTCACTACCTAGAGGTATTCAACAGCTCATTGGTCATGGACTAGAGGATCTTGATGATCAGACTGGGGGCTTCTTTGATTTCAAAAAAAGACTTGATTGGACTTTTGGGATGGTCGAGCATGAGGGCAAGAGACAAACTGCAAATGGGTTGACTCAAGCTCGGTAAAAAATTCCCTTGGACCATATCACGACAAATGATGAGACTCAGGCATCATGATATTTTGACATAAGTTCACGATGCAGGAGGCACAACAAAATCTCCATATGTTTGGAAGAATAACCAAACGGAGGAGGACACAGCTCTATGTAGCGAGAAAAGATTCCTAAGGTCATATTAAATCTGAGGGCTTGAAGAACAAATAGAAGGATGTGCTTTGTCCAAGGGTGACTCATTGTGTTGCCAATGAAAAGAAAACATGTTTCCCTTCCTCTTTTTGGGGTATATTTGATTTTTTTGTCTTTTTCAATAATTTTGGAAAGCTTGAAAAATAATAAAAAAAGTCTACGTTACAAAGGAGGATCGAGTGTCGCAAACTTACTAGTTCCAAGCACACGAAACACAAGGATGCTCAAGGAAAAGGGACATATGCAAGAAAAGGACACTCGGGAAAAATCCTCCAGGGGCCAAAGGTGTAAAGACATAGAGGCAAAGTGCTACAGGGCTTGCGTATAAGGTAGGCTTCAGATGGTTTAGTTGAGAGCAACATGGAGCCAACATTTAGACCAAAGATGCAGGTATGTAAATGCGATTAACAAAAAACACAACGGTAACGTCCTTCGATGTAATTTTAACGAGCCCATAGAAGGTAAGATCATGTGTTTTTCATGTTTAGAGAGTGTAAAAGGAGACTCTGTCGGGGTACCTTTTTCGAAGATAGTCTAGTCGGCTCGAAAAAGGGGTAAACTAGCACCGACCAGACATCTATTCAAAACCATTTTAATGAGTGTGATAAAGACAAGGTCACTCGACAATGTTTTCATTTTTAAGGAGTCCGAAAAAAAGCTTAACTATGGACTCTGTCAAGAATGTTCTTCTAGACCATTTTAACGAGTGTGAAAGAATAAGGTCACTCGACAATCTTTTCAATTTTAGGGAGTCTGAAAAGATCTTAACTATGGACTTCGTGGGGGTTACTTTTTCATAAATTTAGTCCCTCAAGTGTGAAAAAGGGTTAAAATTATACCTGAGAATACTCTTCTAGAGAACTGAGGATCCTAGAGTATACCTTTGTTCATACAGTTGACCATCCAGACCGAAAAAGGGGTAAACTACCGTCAGACAAATGTGCCTTCAAATTTCAATTTAACGAGTGTGAAAGACAACAATATCGCTCGACAATATTTTCATTTTTAGAGGGTCTGAAAAGGGATTAAAAGAAGACCCATTGGGGGCTACAACTCAAGTATGGAGCTGGTTCAGGTAGAGCCCACTGTTAGGCTCATACCAAGAGTCTCTTCGATAGTCAACTTGGAAAGTCTCCCAAAAGGGAAGAAAAAAAAAACCACGGTGTAAATCTTCCCGCGGTATAGAAACCGCAGTCATGGCTTCAAGGATAGCCTCATATGAAGACAATTCAAAATATGAGAAATCACGCAAACGAGGGTCGACAGTCCCAAAGGGTGAAGTAAACTGACCATACTCCATATGATGATGGAGGTTCAGGCCAGGACTAGTAGAGTCTATCAATGAAGAGTCACAAGCACGAGGGCTTGAGGATCTACAAATAATGAGATCAAACTCAGAAGGATACTCAAGCCCACTTAGACCAAGAGGGGGAAGCAAGGGCTCCAGTGCCCCCATTGGATGAACTAATGGATCAATTGTTGATTGCAGGTCTCAAGAAGGAAAACATGATTGCAAAGGTTTCTGATGAGAAGCAATTGAACACTGAGGATAAGCTGCCACATAATTAACCCGTGGCTGGGTGGAGTCTACACAAACACTAGGAACATATAAAGGGGAAGCCTGATATAACACTGAGTTAGAATGGTGATTATCATATGCCAGCTGGTCAATAGTGACAATGCTTCCATTGTGAGGGAAATGCATCACCGGAAGAGTGTAGATACCACAACGTTCATAGCATATACATAATCACACCCAAGAAGCATATTGAAATCTAACGGGGATTGCACCACTATAACATCGGCACGGGAAATCTTCCCACCTAACGAGATAGGCAATTGAGGAATAACCCCCAAATATTCACGAGGATGTCTGTCAAAAGCCAACAACTCATGTGAAGCAGACACAAGATTGGGACATCCCAAGTCTTTCCAAACCGAGGAGGGTAAAATACTTGCAGAGGCTCCTTCATCCACGATACATCGATAAATGTTTGTTGAATTAACTTCAACCCTTATTTGAAAAGGTGCATAAGAAGGGAGACAAGTCTCAACAAGATCACTCCAATCAAAGGAAACCATCCTAGGGCTTGGAGGGGGTGTTCTCAAAATGAGCGGAGTGCCCCCTTGTTCTGAAAGTATTGAACCGGAAATCATAAAAACATAGTCGGTAGACACATGACTCCCCAAAAGAGGAGTGAGATCAGCCGATGACTGCATCAGCGTGACCACTTTCTCAACCAATGGTTGAATAGGATGAGAGACTACATGGTCTAAAGTCACCTCACCCCTCAAAAGAGGAGTGGGATCAGTCGAGGACTGCATCGACATGACCACTTTCTCAACCAATGGCTGAATAGACTGCGAGGAAACCTAAGAAGACTCAAAATTAGAAGAGCTTGCAGACAGGGACCACAATTTGTGTACCTCTAGAATGCCAGGGCACAAATGAGTAAGGT
>JASDQU010307057.1:109791-121787 GCA_032191745.1 Picea mariana | reverse complement strand
GTGAGGAATAAGTCATCCACATACAAGACAAATATTAGGCATTCGTTACCAACAATATGATAATATAGGTTGGATCGAAACACTCTTGCTGAAGCCCAAACTCATCAAGAATCCAACCATTTTCTCATACCAAGCACGAGGTGCTTGCTTTAGTCCATACAGGGCTTTCTTCAACATGCACAGATGAGATTTCTCATCGTGTATCACGAATCCTTCTGGCTGCTCGATATAAAATTCTTCCTCAATCTCACCATTGAGAAAGGTTGTCTTTATATCCATCTGATGCAGTTTCCAACCCATGGATGCAGCTAGTGCAATGATATTATAGATGGAAGCGTATTGGATTACTGGAGCAAACGTCTCCTCATAGTCAATTCCCTTCACCTGTGAGTATCCTCTAGCTACAAATCTCGCTTTGCATTTATCGACACTTCCATCAACTGCATGCTTGATCTTATAGATCCATTTGGAAGTCACCACAAACTTCCCTTCTGGTCTCGGAACAATATCCCATACATCATTCTTCAAGATGGACTGATATTCTTTTGTCATGGAATATTTCCATGCCTTCTCACCTGTCGCTTCTCCATGACAAGAAGACTCAAAATCAATGATGTGGCTCATGGCTAAAAAGTAGCTTGAAAATCTCTTTGGTCTCTTGCTCTCTAGAGATGTGCCTTGAGGGCTGCATGTCCCTCTACCTCCTACAGAGTTTGTCGAGCCCAGGCAGGCCTTTTATGCCCTACTGCAATATCTCTGGGGATATCAAATGGATCAATTGGAATAATGGTTGTCTCTCTCTAAACTGCTGAAGGGGGAGAATGTACTGTCTCACTGTCAATCTCCATCTAAGATTCTCTGGATCTTTGAAAGGATATCTCTTCTTTAAAGATAACATCTCTGCTTACCTCAATCTGTCTATGATCAGGGATGTAGATCCGATATGCCTTCGAAGATTCACTGTATCCCACAAATGTACCCTTTCTCCTTGAAGGGTCTAGCTTGGACCTCTTCTCTTTGGGTAAATGAAAATATACTAGGCACCCAAATATCCTAAAGTGTCCAATATCAGGCTTCACTCCGGTGAAGGATTCTTCGGGAGTTATGTTCTTCAAAATATGGTCAGGACTTCTGTTCTGAACATATACTGCTATCATGCATGCTTCTGCCCACAGAATCATAGGTAGACTCTGATCATGTATTATCACTTTGGTTCCCTCGATGATGGTTATGATCTTCCTCCTTCTCAAATGGTTTTGACTCCCTCTAAAGTCTGAAGGATAAACATCTTCTTTTGTTGTTAACCTGCATGGAACAAGAAAACAAATGAAAGGAAACAAGAGAAGAATATCTTCTAGAGGAGAATAATGAGTACATCTCTAGAATAAAAAAAATTTAAGGATTGTTGTCACAACTACACCGCCTATTTGTAATGTAGAGAACTTTAGAAATGTAGGTTAGAAGCATGATAATTAAAACAATCAAACATGGAGTCTTCACTTCCAGTGTGTTGTTCCTCTGAATGCACTGAGATCCATTTGGATCCATGATTGCAACAAAGGTTCCTTCCTCCTGCAAGTACCGTCATGACAATGATACAAATAATATATACAAGTGCATACCTAAGAGTGCTGATATGATGTCTCCAATTTGGAACCTAGTTGATCTCTGATCTCTGAAATCTTCATGAAGAAGATAACAATGATGTCGCCTTTTTTTTGCTTGATATTTTGAAGCTGGCCCTTCAATGTAAGAGCTTGAGTAGATGATTATCTTTCTTTCCTTGATGTCATCTTCCTTCCTTTTTTCCTTCTCTTCATCGATAGCTCTCTCTGGTAAATATTTTTGTATTGTCCACAATGGATCTCCCTCTTCAAGAGTGATCTGAAGTCTTGACTTCCAGGAATTTAAGTTGCTTGATCCATCAATCCTATCTTCCACCAAGGTTCTGTTAATCATATTTTCAGATTCTTCACAAACCATTGCCAAATAGGATAGAAAACCTAACGGTTAGGCCAAGCTAGAAACCTTAGGTTTTGTTGGGCTTATGAATGCCAACAATAAGCCTTGAAAGTCAGAAGAACACTGGTGAGATGAAAAACTCCTTCAATGAGCTGCATAAACCCTAGATCTGAAATTTCTGCAGAAAATTGCGAAACCCTAGAAACCTTAGAGAATAAAATAAAAAATGCTCGAAAATACAATCTGAAGGTTGTTGGAGGTGCGTTGAAGGAGGCCGTACACTCCTATGCAATTTTCATCCCCAAATTTCAAGTATTAAGTGCTGGAACACTCAAAAAGAGAGGGTCGTACAGATTTTCTGGAAACCCTAGGAGGGTCGTACGGTTTTGAAAAAGAGGAGGACGACTTGCTTGAAGCTTGTGCAATGGGTTCTTCAAGGCCTATGCTATGAAACCATGTTGAAGTTTCTCTATGATAGGCTCAAGCATGAGGTTTATTTCAATTTTATCATTTACTTGAACCATAAACAAATGCAACTACACCATTCACAATTGTTGCAATAACCAAGATTACAAGAAGAAATACCATGCACAAGAACACAAGAAATATCTCGGGAAACCATTCTCAACAAGGGAAGAAAACCCAACAATCCTTTACTATATTCTCAAGAGAAAGACCTCCCACACCATAGACCTAGCACACAAAAGGGTGCTCTCCAAAACCAATAAGAGAGCGCCCAAGACCTACCACTAGTGCTCAACCACTAGGGGCACGTCCACCTTTTTTCAACCACATGGACGTCCTACTCAACCGATCTCTATCTCACTAAGTCTCATAAGAGAATCATCTAGAGTACCACATCGTCTTAACTCTCTATACAGAGGAGAAAAATACACCCATCACATGGGAACCTTCACCCCTCACATGGGTACACATTGTTTCATCTCAGTCTCAGAGAGGAACGACACACCCATCACATGGGCATCCTCACCCTACACAGGGGCACACAACGTTCCATCTCAATCTCATAGAGGAACGACACACCCATCTCATGGGCTATCTCAAAGGCCGACTCATGCAGTTTGTGTCCTGGAGGATGTCTCACGAAGCTGTAATCATCAACATGTTCAAGATAAGAAAACAAGGGGTATTAGAATCTATGTAGATCGAAGAAAGTTGAATGATGCCTATTTGCATGACCTGTTTCCAACTCCCTTTACATATGAAGTATTAGAAAACGTAGGAGGGAATGAGGCCTAGTCGTTCACCGATGAATTTTTATGATACCATCAGATAAAGATTGCACCAGAAGACAAACATAAAATGTCATTTGTGACAGAATGTGGGAGCTACCAGTACACAGTAATGTCGTTTGGGTTAAAGAATGCACTTGATGTGTTTTCTAGAGTAGTTGTCATAGTATTTAAGGAGTTTATTCATAAGTTTCTTGAAGTGTACTTTAGATGATTGAACTGTATTTACCCTATTGAAAGATCACATAGAAACTCTAAGGTTGATGCTTGATAGATGTAGACAATATCAAATTTAATTGAATTTGAAGAAATGCATTTTTTG
Source organism: Picea mariana (assembly GCA_032191745.1). Lineage (NCBI taxonomy): Eukaryota > Viridiplantae > Streptophyta > Pinopsida > Pinales > Pinaceae > Picea > Picea mariana. The sequence continues at coordinate 118,250 of JASDQU010307057.1, read as the reverse complement.
TGCACTGTTTGGGATATTGTTAGGTCATGTGGTATGCAAATAATGTTTGTTAGTTGATCCTGCCAAGATAGCAGTAATTGTTAATTTTCCACCGCATGAATCAATGAGACAGTGGAGAACAACTTTGGGGCATACCATATATTACATGAAATTTATTAAAGGTTATGCAAATATTACAACTCCAATGGAGAAGTTATTGAAGAAAAAAACTAAGTCTCAGTGGAACGAAGACTGTCATAAGGGTTTGAACGTATTGAAACAGAAGTTAGTAACTACTCCCATACTAGTGTTCCCAGATTGGCAGAAAGAATTTCACGTTCATGTGGACGTATCATCGATAACACTCGATGTAGTGTTAGCCCAACCATGAGAGGGAGAGTTAGATGATCCAATTGATTTTGCTAGCAGGAATTTTTTGACTACTGAGAATAATTACACGACGACAGAAAGGAAATAATTGACAATGGTGTATGCCTTGCAGAAGGTCAGAGACTATTTGTTGGGGTCCCATTTCAAGATGTATAAAGACCATTCTACACTCATATACCTAGTGAACAAGCTAGTGTTGGGGGGATAATCCCTGCAGTGCTTTGGGCTTATAGAACTACATGCAAGAAGTTGACAGGATATACACCCTTTAGATTAACATATGGTGAGGGAGCAGTCATGCCCATGGAGTTTCTTGTATCGAGTTTGCGCATTGCTGCGATGACAAACCTTATGGATTCTGACGCAGTAGAAGAAAGACTATCATAGTTACTAGGCTTAGAGGAAGATCGATCTATTGCAGGGTTCCATCAACAAGTATATAAGACACATGAAAATGCATGGAATGATAGACACATAAAAAAAAAAGTCCCAAAGAGGAGATCTAGTATTGTTCTATGACAATAAGTTCTTACAGCACCCAGGAAATTTCACGACGCACTGGCTAGGGTCACACGTGATCAGATATGTGATTGACGCAGGTGCTTCTCAGTTAGAACAACTGGATGGATAAGTCATGGAAGGACTAGTGAATGAGAGTCTGTTGAAACTATACAGGGACAACCGTCCTTTCGTGCACTAAGGGAGTTGCGCAGATTACTTTGTATCATAGTGTATTATAGCAAGAAAAGACAAAAAAAGAAAGAAAAAACAAGTAAAACAAGTACAACTACAAAAATGGTTCAGGGAAGGAGTTGAAGGATGAGAAGTCCAAGAAGTTAAGGTTAGTAGGTAAAGAGAAAAAGCAAGAAAATTTCATGGACGAGAAAGAAAAATGCATAAGAACGCATAGACAAAGGAAGCAAGTTGGCACAGATAAAAGAGATCGTTTAGAGAGAAGAAATTACATAGATGATAGATAAGAGCAATTAAGACAGTCCATGAAGGGACGTGTAGTAAAGAGATACCATGACAACGAAGTAGTTGTGTCGTGTAATAATAAATGCAAAATGGACAAAAAATCTTGACAGATTGCAGAATTGAATGGAGAATTCACCAAATATATAGAGTAATGGAGCATTAACGCACATAATGAATGCCAACCACTAATGGATTAGACAGAAATTTTAGGCGCGAAGGTAAGCTACAACTGGAAATGCAATAAAAAACCACGCAAAGGGCCAATGAGGGAATATTATTGTCAGTTAGAGTTTGAATACAAAGCCAAGTTTCAGAGCTGAAGATACATAGTCAAATTTATAGAGCCAAAGTTCAAAACAGAGTGACAGAGCACTAGTCGCAGAAGAAGATGGCACCACCAAAAGCAACAGGAGCGTCAACGTTAGTACCGAAGAAACCACACGATCAACCCACAACGTCATCGATAGTATAAGAGACACATTAGGCATCTTCCTCACCAGAAATATTTCCTAGGAATTATATCCCACCAAGAAAACCATCAGCGGTGCATGTCAACTTACAAAAGGATGCAAAGTACCCAATAGTGGAGCCACCGATTCCAGAGGGAGTCATTGTGGAAGGGGATATGTTAGGTCTGATACCAACTCTGAAGTATGCAGAACATGACATCACCGATGAGAATAACGTTCCAGAATTGGTACCCAACAAGTTTTTGATAAAGTTTATTAGTTTTGAGACTCATATGATAGTTTTCGAGCCGCAGGCATGGGTTAGGGGGTTTGTAATATGCCTAGTATATTACATTTCTTATTATTTAATAACATGTTATAGGTTTTTTATCATGTAAATAGACATTATAATGTAAATGGTAAGTCAATGATAAGTCATGACCTTTGAAAAGAACATGACTTATCATTCCCCACGTGTATTTATAATACACGTATTGTATTTCATATGATGTGAAGTAAATATATAAAATGGATATAAATACAATATTATTAATTATGGATATATGGAATTATGTTATGTATTCATGATGTTCTCATGTTCTCATGAAGTGGACCACCGGATCCACTTCATTTATCATAGAAAGTCTTGATCCCACTTAGTACTATAAAATTAGAAGAAGTTAGTACTAGATATCAAGAAGAATAAAAACAAAAACAAAAAAGGAAGGGAAAAAACGGAGAAGAGAAATAAAGAAAAATAATAAGAATAAAAACAAAGGATAATTTCCAAAGAAGAAGGAAGAGTAAATTCAGATTTTACTATTGGTGGTTTACAGGCCCATGGTTTTGGTAAACCATTGGCCCATGGTATTTCCCTTCCATATTAAAAATAATTTACAGTGGTAACTTTTTACCATTTTTTTACACGTAGAAGCCAAAATAAAAAGTCAATGACCTAAGTAGTTTTGAGTAATATTAATTCAACCTCAATTAACTTGTGTAAATGATATTTATAAAGGTAAAGTAAGAAGAGAGGGTATTAAAAGAAAGAGATAACTTTTCATAAGTTGCAAAGTTATTTTAAATAAAAAGTGATAAGGTTTAAAAGATAAAGAGAATTATTAAAGTTGTTTAATACTTTTTATTAAATTGGAAAACAACCGAAGTAGCATTCAAGCTATTCAAAGGAAGAATATATATTTATAAATGAGACATATATTGAATAATTGAGAAAAAAAGGAAATCGTGAACAATGAATTCAATATTTAAATCCAAATTTTGGACTAAATTCCCTTTTCGTGAAATGGAGTTTGAATATATGACAATTTTTGAAAATCACAATCGCGCTTGTCCAATTTGTGGGAAATCATTTATTATGGAAGAATATCAAGATAACTCACAAAGGAAATCATTAATATTAAAAGGCGAACTAGGAAATTATAAAGATATCAATAGCAAATTACAGTTGGAAATTGAGATAGATAAATATTTTAATGGGTTAACAGAGAAACATAATTTTTACTTCAAAGAGCGAAATCAGGAGTTCATCGCACAAATTGAAGAACTAAAAACCCAAAAACAAAAAAAAAGACTTACTAGAACGAGATGAAGAAATATCACAATTAAAAAATCATAATCAAAATTTAGTAGTAAAAATCACGAAGTCAAAAGACAAGAAACACGAGAATAAAAATTGAGAACAAAAAAATCAAGGTCTCCAGGATAAATTATTAAAAAAAGAGGAAGAAATATCATGCCTAAGGAACCTTAATCATAAATTGATTGAACAAATTAAAAAGATGAAAGATGAAAAGCCAAAGAATCAAAATATTATAAGTGAAGTCGAAAAATTAGATAACGAGGAAGAACTTTTACACCCAAGGGTTCATAATCAAAGTTTACTCACACAAATTAAAAATTTAAAGAGTGATAAGAAGTCACTATAGAACAAGTTAGATTAACTTATCAACAAATAATCATTGCTTGATAAAGAGACAATGACCGAACGTATGGAACTAAAGAATTATTTAGATGTGAACATCCCAACTATGGATAAATGAATTAATAAAGACCCAGTCAACGTTATGACTCTAAAGGATGCAAATCCAACTAATGTAAAGAGGTATTTGAATGTCGAAGTACAAACAAGACAAGGATACAGAGAAGACTGAATTCTAAAAGTTAATCAAGAAAAATCTACAATTATAAGAAGTAAAGATCAAGTTGCAAGGATGTCTTATTGACATCCTAATTACAAAAGTCTATACTTCAACCAATCAATGTATCAACAGAAACAAATGATTGATATTTTGAAGAATATTACTTCCACTACAAGTGGTGCTCAAAGTAGAAGCTATCATGGGAATCAAAATACATCAAGTTTTTTCCAAGAACCCTATAAATGCACAGTTTCATAGAAGATCGAATTAGGGTGGGAAGACTCCTTTACAATTTGAAAGTCCTGCTCAACACTTAAAGGATTCTATTGTCTCAGGTCCTCAATGATCACTAACCCAAGAATGAATAATCAAGATACAATATTACAAGCCAGAGAAAGAGATAAGTTTTTTATAACTATGCTTCGAGGACAAAACAATTATAAGGGGGGAAGACTTGTAATATACCTAGTATATTACATTTCTTATTATTTAATAATATGTTATATGTTTGTTATTATGTAAATAAACATTATAATGTAAAAGATAATTCAATGATAAGTCATGACCTTTGGAAAGAACATAACTTATCATTTCGTATTTATATACACGTATTCTATTTCATATGATGTGAAGTAAATATGTAAAATGGATAGTAAATAAAATATTATTTATTATGGATATATGAAATTCTATTATGTATTCATGATATTTGTAGAAAGCATGACTTCTAAACCTGTTCAATATACCACATTTTGGACGGAGCAATGAGATCAATGAGTGTGTAAAAATGTTGCTAAGCTGTGTGCATGAGGGGTACATGTAGCTTGATAGACCAATGTCCATTGATATTGATTTAATGGTATGCATTATATGTCTTCCGTCGTAGGGGGAGGACGTCACATCATTGTTTTTTGACAAGAATAAAAAAATACTCTCTTTGAGAGCATGAAATAGAAATTCCATAGATTTTGTGAACAACACAAGCCTTAGGCTGTAAGCTATTAAGGAAGTGCATAAAAGATCAAGTGCCAACAACGGTCATAGTGAGAGTAGAATGATGTGTTGAGGGTGTCCAAATGAACCAGACAACATTTTTGTTAAACCAATTTTTGATCGATTGTGAGGAAGCGTAGGACAAGGGGACTGAGTTCCACTACTCCCGATTACTGATTCTAATTACGCTATCAACTTGGAGAGAGCCATATGAGAGTCAATTTTTGGGAGTCAAGGAGAAACCTTATTTAGCCGCGCGCTATGAGAACCTTTGTTGTACTACACATAAGGCACACTAGATGGATAGTAATGTGACATTTTGTTGGACATAGTGTCATTAATGTGTTGTCATTGATTTCAAACATTAGGACACTATGCCGAGATTAAAGCTCAGGAGGGTTAGCGAATGAAGATCAAAGCTCAAAAGAGATGATGCGATGAAACTCAAAAGGGAAAGCGCAGTGCAGAAACATGATCAGATCAAGTTGTGACCGTCGGATATGCAAGCAAGATCAATGACATGGATAGATTGCAGAGAGCAATAGGAGAATTAAATACGTGTTATTTCCAATCCCACAATTAGTCAGGATCATCATATCTTATAGATTCAAATATCGACGACTATGGTTGATCCACCAACTATTGCACAACTTCAATTGTGGAGTTTGGGCAACGAATTAAACCACTTGCAAGTTATGGTTCCACAATCCACATAGACCGTTGGATCAAGTTAGTGGAAAGATAAGATAAGAGAAGACGAAGACCGTCTGATATGAAGTCCTGAAGCAAATGTGAACTGTCCGATATGAAGAACACTTCGGGAGTTATCAGGACCGTAAGATCATGTTTTAGTGGAAGGACAGAGTAAGCCACAAATGTCCCAAAATAAATGTAAGCTGTCTGATATGAGGAATCACTTCGGAAGATATCCTGACCATCAAATCAAGGAAAGTAGAAGGATAGAATAAGCAAGGCAAAAGGGATGAGATATTTAATACTCAAATTCCCGATAGCCATTGGATCACTCTAAAGTGGAAGGATAGGATAAGAAAAGAAGAAGAGCTATTGGATTTAAACCAAGGCAAAGCAACATCGTAGACAAATCAAGCTGTCGATCTAAGATCATAATCAACAAACAACATTCACTTCGGGTTATAAGTTATGAGGAGGTTACACTTCAGGGAATCTCACTTTGGGAGAACTGTGAAGTGGAGAGATCAAATTACTCGAATTCCCGATGGCCAAAATTTCAAAGTCACTCTTAGCTGTTGATCTGAGATACATTTCAAATAGTATCCTTACCATTAGATCAAGGATAAGAATATTTTCCACATCAGGAGATCTACATTAACAGACCACATCAACAAGGACACATGGCACAGTCAGATAATGAAAAGTGTCAAGATGAAATTGGAATTTCAGGTACGTGTAAATTATGAAATATGAGTGACACGTGGTAGCCACATAACCTATGCCATGCCAACAAGTGATGCTAGCAAGTTATGTCACTCCGAGAGTTTTACCATCAGCAACTGACCTAAGTTCCAAAGTCCCAAAGTCCGAAGTCTCGAAGAGGACATGAGTCGTCCGATTTGAAGGACACTATGGGAGCGTTCTCGACCGTTGATCAAGTACAGTGGAAGGATAGCGTAAGTGGAATAGCCAAATCCCTGAAGTGCCGAATTTCGTCCAACTAATCGGTAGATTTGTAAAGAGGTTGCGAGTCACGTAAGACGAAGTCCTGAAGTGCCGACAATCTTCCAACTCATCGAGAGATTTGTAAAAAGGCTGGAAGTCACGAAGGACAAAGTCCCAAAGTGCTGACAGTCGTCCAACTCATCGGGAGATTTGTAAAAAGGCTAGAAGTTGCGAAGGACAAAGTCCCGAAGTGCCAACAGTCGTCCATCTCTTCGGGAGATTAAAACGTGACCATTGATTCTGATAAGTGATCAAGCACTCGCTTGGCCTAGTGCCTGGTCACTGTCTATGGTCATATGGAATATGAGAATTAAAGGCAAAAGATAATACATCGCTTAAGTTGATAAGCCTGTGGTTGTCGGTCATATGTAAATGGTTTGAAGGAAGCGCCTCAGCAGAACGCGATTTCTGTGATATTAAAAAAGATTATGGTTAAGTTAAATGAAGAGGTGCGATGGTCCAAACGAAAGGACACAATACGTTATATTTCACACCAGTTTGAAGATTATATAAATGAGATAGAGTGGTGAGAAGAATGTGTCTCTGCAGTCTAAATCAAAAGATATATTAAATCACGGAAACAAAGAGAGATGCAGTGAAGACATAATACATAAGTTTTCCAGATTCAGAAATTTAGGGTGGTTGGGTGGAGCAAGGACAGGATGGATTCTACAGGGGAGTAGGTGATTCCTTCTTAGTTGTAGCTGACTAAATAGGGGGTCATAGCCTCGTATCATTTGGTGCTGGTGAACAAGGGGAGTTGGTGATTCCTTATCAATTGTAGCTGACTAAACAGGGGGTTGAAGCCTCCTACCAGTTGGTGCTGGTAAACAAGGGTGTGGGTGCATCCTGATCAGTTGGTGCTGATATAAAAGGAAGAACATCTTCCATCTATGTAACATGTAAAACAAAATTTTGCAGTCAATAGAAAAGTGTTTGTGGTTTTCCCAATTGGGTTCCACGATAAATATTGTGTTAAAATTTTTGTTTGCATTAACAGAAGAAAAATTGACAAATTATTGAGTCACTTATTCACCCCCCCCCGCTCTTAGTGACATGATCTGATCCTTCAATTGGTATTAGAGCAGGTCTCTTCACTAAAGGTTTAAATCACTTGAAAAGAAATATACATTAGAATGGATCAACAATCAAAGATGTCATCAAAAGTTCCCCTATTTGATGGTGAAGACTATGTCTTCTGGAGTGTTAGAGTGAAAAGCTATCTGATGTCCATTGGACTAGAAGTATGGAAATTAGTTGAAAAGGGATATGATGTTCCAAAAACCACTCCAATAGAAGCAGAAGACAATAAATGTTTTTGGTAACATGCAAAAGATTTAAACACACTACAAGCTAGAATGAGTAAAAAAATCCTTGCTAAAGTAATAAATTGTAATAATGAAAAACAACTCTGGGATAAATTGGAAACTATATATGCAGAAGATTCCAAGGTAAAAAGGGCCAAACTTCACACTCTCAAAGTACAATATGAAGGTCTAAAAATGAAGGATGAAGAAAATATATCAGAGTACTTCGAAAGAGTTTATAATATTGTTAATGTAATTAGAGGTTTGGGAGTAGAAGTGTTAGACAATGATCTAGTTGAAAAAATACTAAGAACACTACCTATTCTATACAATCCTAAAGTGTCCACTCTTGGAGCTCGAGAAAATCTAGATAAACTCACCATGGATGAATTGTATGGAATCCTCATAGTCTATGAGTTAAGATTAGGACATGAGAACCTTCCAAAAGGAGAGGCAACATTCAAGGTGCTCAAGAAAACAAAAAATCAGAAGCAAAAACCTCAACC
>JASDQU010307057.1:63398-73766 GCA_032191745.1 Picea mariana | reverse complement strand
AAGCATTGCCACCAAATGTAACCTTACCCTTTTTCTTCTTTAAGTTCAAAAAATTGTCCTTGTTTCATGTCGTATTTTTTGAGCACCCACTGTCAACATACCAGATATCTTTTTTATCTTGGGCTTTTAAGGCAATAAGACATTTCTCCTTTGATGTTTTTTATTTTCAAAGCTTATTTTTCTCTCTAATGAACTTTGGTTTTTCTGAGACTTCCATTAATATGCAATTACTGGATTTATGTCCATAATTATGACATATGAAGCAGTCTGGGTTCCCTTCTTGTAGAGGTGCAAAGGAGTTATAATGTCTTCTTTTAACTTGATTTACTATTTGGTTATATTTAAGGTTATAGTTCTTAACCCACAAGTTTTTCCTTCCATATGTTCTACAATTCATAGCTTTGTGTTCGAAATTAGAGCACGCAAAGAAATAACCAACAAAAATGTCTTCACTATTTTATGAATATGGAAAAATTTTGTATCATGTCTTCACTGCATCTCTCTATGCTTCTGTGATTTAATATATCTTCTGATTTGGACTGCAGAGAAACTTTATTCTCACATTTATTTCTCATTTATATAATCTTCAAAACAATGTGAGTTGTAACGCATTGTGTCCTTTCATTTGGACCATTTCACCTCTTCATTTAACTTAGCCATGATTGCTGCAACTACTGCAAAAATCGAGTTCTATTGAGGTGCTTCCTTAAAACCATTACATATGACCGAAAATGCAAAACCATGGGCTTATCAACTTAAATGATGTATTATATTTTTCCTTTATTTCTCTTATTCCATATGACCACAGGCAGTAACTAGGCGCTAGGCCAAGCAAGTGCTTGATAACTTATCAAACTCAATAATCACATTTTAATCTCCCGATGATATGGATGGTTTTCGGCACTTCAGGACTTCGTCCTTTGCGACTTCCATCCTTTTTACAAATCTCTTGATGAGTTGGACAACTATCAGCACTTTGAGACTTCATCCCACGCAACTTGCAGCATCTTTAAAAACCTATCGATGAGTTCGATGACTCTCGTTTACTTTGGGACTTTGGCTATTCCAATTACGCTATCCTTCCACTATACTTGATCAATGGCCATGTTTTAATCTCCCAATTAGATGGATGGTTCTCATTTAATTTGGGACTTCAGATACTTAGGTCATTTGTTGGAGGTGAAACTCCTGAAGTAAAACACCCAGAGTGACATAACTTACTGACATCGCTTGATGATGTGGCACGGGCTGAGTGGCTGCCACTTGTCACTCAGATTCATGATTTATACATACCTGAAATGTTGATTTCGTCTTGACACTTGTCATTATATGACTGTGCCATGTGTCCTTGTTGACATGGTATGTTGACGTAGATATACTGATATGGAAAATATCATTCTCCTTGATCTAATGGTTAGGATACTTCACAAAGTGTTCTTCTAATCAGATGATTCATATCCACTTCGGGATTTCGTCCTTCAGGACTTCAGGTAATTCGAGTTCTCCGCTTCTGAGTTATTCTGAAGTGAGATTCCTCGAAGTGTAAACTCCTCACAAATTTTAATGTGAAATGAATTTTTTTCATTGATCATGATCTTAGATCGATGGCTCGATCTGTCTGCGATGTTGCTTTGCCTTGGTTTAAATCCAATGGCTCTTCTTCTTTTTTTATCCTATCCTTCCACTTTAAAGTGATCCAACGACTATCAAGAATTTGAGTATTCGAGATCTCATCCCTTTTTCATTGCTTATCCTATCCTTCCACTTAAAGTGATCCAATCGCTATCAGGAATTTGGGTATTCGAGATCTCAACCCTTTTTCCTTTCTTATCCTATCCTTACACTTAAAGTGATCCAATGACTATTGAGAATTCAGTATTCAAAATCTCAACCCTTTTTACTTGGTTATCTTATCCTTACACTCAACATGATCCATCAGTCGAGAATGGTCCTAGAGTAGATCAACGATGATTGTGGGGTCCCAACTAGTATGACGTTTAAAACTATCGTCAGGCTCTGCAATGAAAAATTACTCATTAGTAGTGGAACTAATGCCAACCGTATATCTATTTGGTGGGTGATGATCGATAGTTTAGACTAATTGCAGGATTGGAATTAGTGCGATGTTTAATTCTCCCTTCGCGCTCCATAATCAATCCCCGCCCTTGATTTGTGCTTTCATATTCGATGGTCATGACTTAATATGATCCTTTGGTGCATCAACCATAGTCGTCTATCTTTGAATCTATAAGATCTGACAGTCTAGAATAATTTCAGTATTGGAAATAATACGATGTTTAATTGTCCTTCCTCTCTCCACAATCTATCCCCGTCATTTATCTGGTGCTTGCGTATCAATGGTCCTGATTTGATCTGATCATTGAATAGTCCTCCAACGATCCTTCTCTTGTAATCTGACAGACTAGACTGATTGTGGGATTGGGAATAACACACTTTTTAATTCTTCTTTTTCTCTCTGCAATCCATCCCTTTTGTTGATCTGGCGCTTGCATATTCAATGATCCTGACTTGATCTGATCATGTTTCTACAATTCACTTGCCCTTTTGAATTTCATCACGTCATCTATTATGAGCTTTGATCTTCATTTGCTAAACCTCCTAATCTTTAATCTCTGCATATTGTCCTACTATTTGACATCAATGACAACACATTAATTACGCTATGTCCAACAATGTTTCCTATTACTAGCCCTATTATTCTCTTGTGGTCATGGTACTTAAGAAAGAAGGCTCTTCGCACATGTGCATTGACTTTCACACCCTCAACAAACTCACCATCAAATAAAAATTTCACATTCATGTCATTGATGATCTCTTGGATGAATTAAGTGGTGACTAGTTCTTTACTAAACTTGATATTCGTTCTAGATACCACCAGATACATATGAAATAGACTGACATCCCTACCCTAAAAATTCATTTCAAACTCATGAGGGCCACTATGAGTTCTTGGTCATGCCCTTTGTCTTGTTTAATTCTCCCTCCACTTTCCAAAGCCTCATGAATCATGTCTTTTGTCCTTTTATCTGTAATATTTTATTAGTTTTCTTTGATGATATTATCATCTATATTAAAACCTGGACATCCCATCTTGCTCATGTGGATCAAGCTCTTCATCTACTCTCTCACAACAAAATTTTACTCAAACAATCTAAATGTGATTTTGAATCCTTGGAAGTCATGTACTTGGGTCATATTGTTGGAAAGGTAGGTGTCAGAGTGGATCCTAAGAAGATTTAAGCTATGCAGGATTGGCCTCACTCGAACACTCTCAAAATCTTGTGTGGTTTTATGGGATTAATAGGATATTATCACAAGTTTGTTAAGAATTATGGAAAGATTGCAGTGCCTCTCACTGCTCTCCTTAAAAATAATTCTTTCACTTGGACTCCCGCAACTGAAGAGGACTTTCAAGCCTTGAAAGTGGCTATGTGCACCACTCATGTTTTGGCCCTTCCTGACTTCAAAAATACCTTTTTCCTAGAAAGTGATTCTTCCAATAGAGTAATTGGAGCAATCCTTATGAAAAATGACTGACCTTTGGCCTTTACCAACAAACAATTTTCATAGTGACATCTGGGCCAATCAATATATGAAAAGGAAATGTTGGCTATTCTTCATGAAGTGGACCTCTGGAGCCCTTATCTATTAGGGAAATTCTTCCAAATTAAGATAGATCATCATAGCCTCAAGTATTTTCTGGATAAACATCCTTCATCCCCAGAGCAACAAAAATGGGTGAATAAGCTATTTGGATATGATTATGAGATCATTTACAAGAAAGGAAAAGGCAATGTGGTTGATGATTCTCTTTCAAGAAAATATGAATATGAAGGGTCCTTTTTTTCCCTCTCCTTCATTGTACCAGATTGTCTCTAAGTTGTTCACCATGAATGGCTACAAGATCCCAAAATTTCATGTCTGATCCAACAATTGCAAGCCAATTATCCAGTTTCCCAAAGGTACTCTTGGCACAATGATGAGTTAGCTACAAAGGATATTTTTATTTAAGTAAACAGTCAAAACTTAAATCCACAGTGATTTCTAAGCTTCATGCTGCACCCACAGTTGGACACTTAAGGTTTACCAAAACCTATGATCAGGTCAAATGTTCTTTTTTTTGGGATGGTATGAAAAACTATGTTCTCACTTTTGTGGTGGAATTTGATGTTTTTAAATGCAACAAGGGAGAAACTGTCAAAGCTCCTGGAACACTACAACCGCTTATGATTCCACCCACTATTTGGAAGGATATCTCTATGGATTTCAGTGTTGTATTACCTAAATCGGGAAATAAGTCAGTCATCATGGTGGTATTTGATCATCTTTCCAAGTATTCTCATTTCTATAATATTCAACACACATTTACCACCTCCATTGTGGCTCAAATTTTCATGTATCATGTCTTCAAGCTTCATGGCATGCCTCATTTTATTGTTTCTGATTGATATCCCACCTTCACTAGCAATTTTTGGAAAGAATTGTTCAGGCTAAAGGGAACCCAATTGCATCTCTGCATCGCCTATCATCACTAGACTGATGGCCAAACTAATTTTTTCAACAAGTTTTTGGAAATATATTTGAGGTGTTTTTCATCTTAAAGACAAAATCAGTGGGCTCAATGGTTACCACTAGTTGAATGGTGATACAACACTTCTTACCATACAACTACTCACATGACTCCTTTTGAAGTAGCATGTGGACAAAATCCACCTTTAGTTCTCTCATACATGCTTGGTGTCTTGAAGGTCTAGGCGGTTGACCAAAATGTTACAGTTTTTGAGGTTAGTCTACGTACCCTCAAAGAGAATTTGGTCATGGCTCATAATCGCATGAAGAAAAAATCAGATCAAGGTTTCTTTGAATGTCAATTTGTTGGAGACCAGGTGTTTCTTCGACTGTAACCTTATAAGTAGACTTCACTTAAGGTTGAACATTGTAAGAACCTGGCGCCAATTTTTTATGTTCCTTATACAATTCTCAAGGGCATGGGATAGTTGGCCTATCAGTTAGCTTCTCCTAGTCATTCTAGGATCCATCTTGTTTTTCATGTCTATTTCTTAAAGAAGGTGATTGGAAATAAGTTCCAAACTCAAACCATCCTTCCCAAGTTGGATGAATAAGGCTCCATCTAGTTGTATCCAAAAGAAATCTTGGACCAGTGTAAGTGTCATCTCTGTCAGCACACCATACAGGAAGTGTTAGGACAATGGAAATATACAACTCCAACATATGCCACCTGGGAGCCAACTACCATTCTGCAACAATTTCCTCATCTCAAGCCTTGAGGACAAGGTTGTTTTTTGAGGGAGAGGGAATGTTAGGGACCTAACCTCCCTAACCCCTCACATAGGTAGAATAATATATTTTCAATGTAATAAAGGCTAATATTAATAAGGCCTAGTAATGAGGAAGAATAAGTCAAATGTAGGAAGACCTAATAGAAGCTTCCACTTCTAAAAGATCTTCCTCTAGATTATTCTTTTGGTAGGTAGATTTAGTATAAATAGGAGTTGAGGGTATGATAAGTTTTGTCTTGAGAATTATTGTAATAGAGTGTTTCTCTGCTAGAGGTTTCCCCCTCAAAGAGGCAAGTGAAAATTGTTTCCTATCAAGAAAGGTATTATTTTTKTGTTGTGGTTTCATCTATTGTGTTGATTCATTGTTATTCTCTCCAATATTTTTGTTTTCATCCATTATAATAGATATGGTGCCTTATAGTATACCAGAGGAAGAATACGAGTTTGGATTATTGCACGGAGGAAAGAAGTAAAATAGGTGAAAGGCCAAGGCTCAGAAAGGAGAGTCACACAATGAGCCATAGGGGAGAGAACCTTGCACAATAGTCTGAATCATGGAGATACCATATATAAGGGGAGAATAAGAGGATTTCAAGTCTAGTCTAGTAATAGAAGATTCATTAAGTCCTGCTCAAACGAAGTGTTATGTCGAATCCATGACTATATTTGCTTCACCACAATCAAAGATGGTCAAAATTCATTGTGTTTAGCYAGGGAGGACAAAACAATAGAAGTCAAAATAGTGGAAGTAGTGCACAAAGTCAGATTCATAACCAGAGTAAACTAACATCATGAAGAGGAGGGAATACACAAATAAAAATAGTAGGGGTAGATAATACTCTTAGAATTCCTAAGTTTCAAGGAGTAGGGTYAGACGATCCAGAAAAACATCTCTTYGTCTTCCAAACAATTTGGGTCGCTAAGAATGTACATGATGAGGATGTTAAAATTGCGTAATTAATGAAAACATTTATAGATCATGCTTTAGTATGGTATATGAAGTTGCATAGTATCACACCTATCAGACATGCTAGGACTTTGGCTATGATAAGGCAAGAACTGTTGAAATAGTTTAAGAAGCCAAATTCAAAGTCATAGTACATCACATAACTGAAGGAGATTAAATAGGTACAAACATATTCGGTATGGGATTTCGATCATAGATTTAAGGATGTGATGGGTAGACTGACCTTACAGATACCAGATCAACAACATCAAGAATTTTTTATTGCAGGGCTTCTACCACAAAGTTGCAGGACATTGATCTAGTAGAAGGTTACATCCCAACCTGAGGCACTCAAAATTGAATTAAATTAGATTCATCTCTAGTAGGATATAGTAGAAGAATGGAACAAGTTCAAATATAGTTGACTACATTGATGATTCAACTAGCCGAACTTACAAAAGGGAAGGAGAAACGAGAACAAATTTTGTGTACCAAGTTATGAACTGAAGGCCATCACAAGGATGAATGCCTAAGATTCACACAGTATCTAGAAACTAGAGCACTGAATCCATTACTAGGAGGAGGGTATTGTGATATATGTAAGATCTGAGTCCATGATTCCACTGAGTGTATGTTACTACAAAATGTTGATTGTGGAGCCTAATTATCTTCCTAATTCAGATTTATTTGTTTTTAGTTGTTTTTATACACCATGAATAATTTACAACCAGGAAGAATGTACACTCCTCCACGCGGGGCAGTGTAGGGGGGGGTTACCCCCCTGCGGGGTCTGTGGGAAAGTGGGTCACCGATGGGAGTTCAAGGGAAAATCCATCAAAGGAAATTTTTTCTTGTGAATGTATATTTGTTACACATCAAAATTACTCATTTTGATAGTGTTGCAAGTGTCGTTATTACAAGTGTCGCATTTTGGTCGCAAGTGTCGCAAGTGTCAGAAAAAGCATACCGCCATAATTCCTATGTCATTCTTATAACGACATCAGAAGGACACTTGAAACACCTCAAACATTTGATTTGGAAGAAGAGGAATGGGTTAACAAGGTTATGAACCTCTTTCCATTTGAAAGAACCACTAACAATTGAGTTTCAAAGGAGAACGCTCCCCTATACCGCTGTTAGGAGTGTTGGCACCCCCCTATACATTCTCAGGGAGCATTATAACACTCTGTCTACCATTTTTTAGGAGCGTTGCTACTATTAGGAGTGCTGTTGCTCCCCTATGCATTGTTAGGGAGCATTATAGTGCTCTGATGCCCCTTTTTGGGGAGCGCTACCTATTCTGGGCAAAAATTGGTTTGTTGAAAAGAACGAGGGAAAGATTCTCTCAATATATGAAGGCATTTGGATTCGAATCCTTGGTCAAGACATGATCTTAGGGAGGATCCATAACTGAAGGAGGAAAATCCTCAACTTACCTCAAGGATATCTCAAGTGGTTGGGCCTCTCTAAACCTATATAAGTAGGCCTTCTCATGGTGAAAAGGGGGAGGGGAAAGTATTGTGAATCATCCAACCTATGATCTCATGAAGAAGGTGCCTTTCAGAACATCATAATTCAGTGTGTGGACTATTTGAGAAAGGGTTTGGATGAGGAAGACTTGATGAAGATGCTACACTCTTATCCATGGTTGTAAGCATTCTTTGTTGTTTTTCTCATTAATATAATATGCTTGGCTTGTTTCTTTCAATTATGTGTTTGATCTCACATGAATTTGTCTCTAATAGATAGATATATTTTGAACTAATATCAATAAAGTAGGAAGTTGTTTGTAATTTTGTTTGTCTACAGAGCTTATCGAGGAGCACATGATTGGAGCTCAACTCAGACCGTGCAGGGACAAACACCTATAAAAGGTACTTATTTTCTCCTTCCTCCTCACACATTAGTTTATATAGATCTAAAAGGAATTTAGTGTCCATGATAAGCATCTTCTGTATTAAGAGTTAAGAGTCTAGCTCTCAAGAGGAGATCTACCTATCCGCAGGGAGGTTTTCCTTCAACAGAAATTGGTGACTCCACTGGAGACGAATCGAAACTTTCAGTTTTTGTTTTCCTCACAGACCTTGTCTTTCCCTGTTTTCTTTTTGGACCCTTTTCACCCCGTATGTTTGATTTCATATGTTGATTGACTCCTTACCCCATCACATTCATCTTGATTGCCAAAGTTTGATTGAAATTTTGGGTTTTTTGGACATTTTTATGTGTTTTAGGACACCAGCACTCCCCTACCTTGTTAGCAGGGTAAAACACTCCCTGAAAGACTTAGACAGAATGTTATAATGCTTTGGTTCCCCTTACACCAGAGTGCCAACCTCTCTTTGCAAAAAATCCTTTCCAGAATTGCATTTTCTTAGATTCAGTCTTTGTCTTTTCACTTACTGAGCCTCTTTGTGATTCAATGCTTCTTCCTATTGAACTTTGACATCCTTCCTTCTAAGGAATAAGCACTTTTCTATTCATATTTTGTGGCCTTCTTCCTTCTTTTGAGTTTTTTTGTTGTTGAGAACTTGGAATCGATCCATTGTTTTCTTCTCTCTTAATCGACTCAGCGGAAACTCTGGTGAAGGGCATCATAAATCTATGAATCATCTCATTTGGTTCTTCAAGGTAATTGTTCTTAAAAATATCTCTTTTGTGTGAATTGGTTGATTTTATTTGTTATATTTTGTTTTCTCTTTGCTTTTCGTTTCAATCATCGCAAGAGGGTGTGTTTTTTGTGCGAAACCTACTTATGCATGTCTGAATCTCCTTGATCTGAAAGGGTTGTTGGCAGGAGAATTTTTTTGCATTGAATTAATCATTATTCGAATACAAACAACATAGATACATATTAGTGATTGGTTTGCATATTAGAAGGAATTTCTAAAATGTTTTAGCATTGCATCGAATTCGACTGAGAACCAATTGATTGAGGACATTCCATATTAGTGTTTGATAGTGAAAATGACTCTTTCTCTTTCCCTTAAATAGGCGTTCATTGAAAAGAAACGATTTCTTATCATATTTTATGCATCTTTTTGGGAATTGAGTCATCATTCCATTAGTTTCACTTTCATACACCCTTTGAGTAAAGAACAGTTGTAAAACAAACGCTAATTAAAAACTATCTAGAAGATTTTTTGTTTTTAGGATCTTCCACCAACAGTGTACTAGGGTTAGCACTTCGGATTAGGCTGTGAGTACAACTCTCCAAAGTTTTCAAAACAAACATTAGCATCCTGAACTAGGGAGATTCAAATCCAATTGTCATATTGGTTTTTTGGGATCCCCCTCTCACACAGGGGTTACACACGAGGTCGCATTCAGGTAAACTACAAAGATTCTCCCTCCACGGTTCAACTGTTTGTAGTGGTCGGATCATATATCGGGGGTCACTTGAAGGTATACCCACGATTATGTGTGGGAGCCTCTCGGGTTGATTTTGGACTTGTTATTCTTCCCATACGTTTCGGATCAGACTGTCGATTGTACCCGCCCTGGGACTCACTGCGAATTGGTGTCTTTAGTTACCATAATCTTTAGGTACTTACACAAGTTGACGGTGAAGGGAAGTCTCATTGTACCTGGAATAGACATTGTTCAAACTCACTTGGGCTCCTTGGAGGGTAAATCCACAATTACTACATGGAAGCTTGCACCGAGGTGAAAGTCCATTACGCAGATCACCATTGTAACTATTCCACCATATCCTAGCCCCTTCTCGACTTGATCACGCRACGTCGGATTTTATCACCAACTAGTACGATCATCGAGAGATGTTTTGTTTTCTTGGTTGATTCCTAGATTTTATTAGCATATGTTGTTTCTTTTTGTTAGCTGGCCCTCGATTTTCAGTGTGTTCTGTTATTCTCCACGATTGAGCCTGTAGACGATAAAGGTCTTCACCAATCACATAAAATTCAAGGGTTGCCTCCGAAATGCTATCAACCCTTACCTCCTAACCCTCCAAAAGACAACTACCATAGAGAGGTAGAAAATCAATCCGACGCTGGAAGAGTTATTGCTCCTTCGTTAGATAACTCAAAAGATGGTTTGGTCATGGTTGAAAATCCCACTACATCTGTATTGATAACTCCTCTC